>BMAO01014250.1:0-52543 GCA_019973975.1 Trichonephila clavata
TATCCTAACTGGGATATTTCATAAGATTGATAGGGGTAAATCATTCCATGGGATCCTCAAGTACGAAGCCAGCTGGCGCTCACTGACGAGACAGACGAACCGAGGCAGATAGACCAAGTAGATGCGGCGGGGTGAGACTCAGAAATGGGGTAAGCATGTCGAAGGATAGCTAAGTGCCTGTTTGATGAGGATAATGCGACAGATCCAAGAACACCATGGACGTGGAGAGAGCATTAAAACAAAGGAATAGGTGGCTGAGAATCTGATACGGACGCAATATTAACGGAAGATGGATGGTACGAGCTGTACCTGAGTTAATGTAGATTTTAGTAACTGCAGGACTGAGGAAGATATAGCTGTATTTTGAACTGATTTCCATTGGTTTTAGCAATCTAATGGTGGGGCAAACCATTTTGGCAATATTTTCATCTGCTTCAGAGGAATGTTAATACCATTGTTTTAGCAGCCTGAGCGTGCAGGCTCTGGAGATGGCTAGGCCACACTTTCGGCCTCCAAGTAAGATATACATTATTTTGCTTTGGATTTCCTGAATTTGTTTTCGGCCTTCCACCTAGGGCAGAATTTGGAATCAGCCAGTAAATACTGAGAGCAATTATCACATTTAGGTTTCAGAGAGCACCTGCAGAGGAATGTCTCACAGATGCACACCCAGAGCACGTTAGCTGATTTGGCAGGAGTTTAGGACTGTCCGAACCTCTGACACTTGAAACAGCGCAGAGGATCTGGCACACAAGAACGGATCTATGGTAAGTAACCAGCTTCTTTATTGTGGAAGGAAGTTCTGGGCCATTGAAATAAAATTATACAAGTTCTGCAGGAATTATTGCAGCATCTTTGACCAGGATTCTCCTGACCTGAATTACACCCTGATTGAGAATCCACGGAGGATTTCCGAATCAAAGTGTCTGAGAATAGGTCAGTTTCAGATAAGACACCTCGGCAAGCACCAGAGATTTATGAGGACTATTGGATACGGGTAAATCTAGGAAAAGCCTTTATGAGAGAAGAAAAGATTTGGTCAGGTACGTAAGCAGAGAGGTTTCAATTAATAGATCACCGGATCGTAGTCTCTTTAATAGATTTCTAGGTTCACCACCTATTCCTACAAGAGCTTTGTGAACAGCAAAGGTGACGAATGACATCTGCTGTTCGGCATAGAAATCAATGCATCGCATTAACAGAAAACTGATCAATGGTTAGGGCGGGCAAAACTGGCCCACCCACACTGCAGCACGGGATCCACAAAAGAAACGGAAATTCATCCCGGCTGCCCACCCACCACGAGTCCACCAAGGGAGGCAGGTGTCGGTCAACTGGCAAACACCAGCACGGCGCTTACCTGGGAGCACACCCAGAATATAGTGCCAAGGCATCAGGGCGAGATCCAACGGGTAAAACCTGCCAAATCCCTTATCTGCAGCACTAACCTACAGCAATGTTCCGAAGACTCATCACTGTGCCGATTGATGAGCGGTCTACCCTGCCACCCGTCTACAGCTAAAGGTAAATAAGGGTACGCAAAGGTATCCCAGGACACCATTTTCCTCCTTACGGGACACGGCAAACATGCGGGTCGGAAAACCAACGTTGTTAGTAAGAAAACAAAGAAATAATACGAACATTAAAATAAATTGTCGAAAATATTAAACGAATTTAACGCAATACAAAACGAAATATATTATTAATGAATATTTTATAACCTAATAAAATATTAATCAAAATTTGTACATGTATTTTGAAAATTGTCTGTAGTTCAGACGGAAAAAGAAGAAAGGAAAAATTGAATGACAAGAGGTTTGAAAATAGGAGAAAGATCACTAGGGTACCCTGGGTTCAGACACCTGAGTTTACTAAAGACAGTAACCCTTGGGAAAAGGAAAAGATCACTAGGTACCTCGATTAGATACCTGCACTCACCTGGGTGTTAGGTGAGCCCTGAGGGAAGACTTTTGGTGGGATTAATTCTTACCAAGTCCGATAAGTGATTCAATCACGTCCCTTCCGAAGCTTTGGTCGGAGTTAAATATTTTGCTTCCATTACTTCGTCCGCTTCGTTTGACATCATATATGATCATGTCATCTTCTTCTTCTTCGGTCTGTACGGGAGAACTCTTTATTGGTATATGTGCCATTTTATATGTATTGCTGTTCTGTTTAGTTTTGTAGAAACTTTTCCTTCTTTTGTTCGTTTGATTTTTCTTTTAAATATTGTGTATTATAGATGCCGAAGGGTGTTGAGTACAGGAGCTGGATGTGGAAGTGATAGTTTGATTAAAGTTTTCCATAGGGCTGAACATAGGTTGGTGGTGGAAGTATTGCAGAAAGAAATAGGAATTTTCAGTGGCTGGGGCTCTGATACACTGTAGTGGATATTGAAGAGATTGAGGGGCAAGAGGTGTGCTTCTGGGCTGAAGATGATCTGGAAACAGTAGGAGTGGGATGTTGGTATATCTGGTTTTGGGAGGATGAAATTGGTTTTAAGTGCAATTTAAAGGTGGACATTTTATTTGTTATATCTTCGTCTGTCCAGGGGTGGCACCGTTTATAGTAGAGGATTTGGCAGCCTGAGCGTAAGCTCTGAGTTAGCAAATGTGGAACTATTAATTTTCGTGCTTCTGCATAAGATATATTTCTATTGGTTTTATTAGCTTGGATTTCTTTTTCAGTTTTCCACTTTGCTATACTTTTGAATCTTGATTGATGGGTTTGGGAACAATTAACACATTTCGTTCTAGTGGGGCTAATCTGTGTGGAAGCATGTCCAATAGATGCACATCTAGAGCAAGTGTTGTCCACGGCAGAAGTTTAGGACGTTCGAACTCTGGCACTTAAACAGCGCAGAGGATCTGGTATGTATGGGCGTATTTTACAGTTCAGGGTAGCTGGCTTTTACGGATGGGGTAGCTTTGGGCCATTGGGAAGGTTAAAATTAAGGTTTGGTTTGGAATAATAATCGCATCTTTATTAGATTCTGACTCCTGATAACACCTGATTGGAGAATCCTCAAGGATCTGCCCAGGGTGGTCAACAGGTCAGGGTTCAGAAATGACACCACGAGAAGTATTGTGATTTGTGAGGATTTATTGATGCGGATGAATCAAGAAAGTTTGGTCAAGAGAAAAGATTTAGTTTGTAAAGGACACAGTTTCATCAGTAGATCCCTGACCTTTAAGCGTTTGACAGATTTTGACCACCACCCACCCAATGAGGGCTTTATGAATAGTAAACTGGTGACCTTTAGACATTCTACGTTTTGTAAAAGATATCAATAAAACTTAGCACTTCTAGCACCCCATCAATGTTACAGTTGTTGGGTAAAATAAGGTGTTTCTTTACCCGGCCATCCTAGTAGATGTGATCCATAAGGCAGAGTGAGTGAGTGAGTATAGTGTTTAATGGCAAGAGCCGATCTCGGCTGCTTTGCGCCTGTAAACATTTGTTTTAATCTCCACAAAATTCTAAAAATATAATCTGATATTTTAAAAACTGGATACAAATAGAGCATACCGAAATATAATTCATTAAAATTGTATTTAAAAATTGTTTTTCTTTCACAATGATTAAAATACTATAAACAAGTTTAAAATTTTGTAAATAATGTAAAATGACTTTAAATTTGAAAAGTTATTTACAAATAAAATTTTATATAACCAGGTCTAATTATTCTCCGATTTCTGTCGGTGTCATGAAGTGGCTAAACCAGTTCCATAAAGGCACGCATATCTATCAACTGTTCACCGACGTTATAGCATCACATCCTCATCTTCTGAGGCAGAAAAGTACAAAACTTTCTTCATTTGTGAGGTGTCATTTTAATTTCGATCTCTTTGTTTTGGTTGAGGAACGCTTTTCCTATCTTTGTAATTTGCTTCAAACTTTTGGCTGTTTTAGATGCAGCAGAGGTCTGACCATTGGATGTCCTGCATCAAGCGAATTTGGCATAGATGGAAGAAACTTCCAATTGGTATGAGCTGGATGAGAAAGCTGGATATTGGATGACGTCCCATAGATCGAACATGAGCACATTCGTGGTGGAGCACAGCAGGATTACAGGAATAGGTGGCTCGCGGTCCTGACACTGTATCTGGCTACATTGAAGAGGCGCAGCAGCAAGGCGAGGGTCGGTAGAGCCTGGTTGATCGATGATGAGGATTATTGATGTATTTTGTTCAAGAGGATGAAGCTGGCTTCGAGCTAATTTTATAGGTGACAAATCATTTTTGTTACATTTCTCAATGGTCTGACGTGACGGTTAAGGCTTATGGCCTGCTGCAACCTGATGTAGCCTTCTGAGGCAACTCGGTGGAGCTCATTAATCCTTCAAAAATTTTCCTGGATACGAGATATTTTACGTGCGTCTTGATTCTGAACTTGTTTCTTAATCATTTTGAACACAGCCTGGAACTGACGGATGGGGTTCCAACAGCCATCGATCTGGTCTTAGATTGCAATCCGAGCAGCCACGTCCAACAGATGCAATTTTCATCCAGAGCAGCGCTAAGTCATCGCGGCGGCGGAAGTCCAGGATCGTCCGAACCTCCACACCTCTAAACAGCGCAGAGGATCTGAACATACGGACGCATTCGCAGCGTCATTAATAGCAGATCCAGCTTCTTTATAGAACTGAGGGAAAAGATTAGGCCATTGAAAGCCAAAACCGCGTTCTTGCAGGAACAATTGCTGCACTTTCTTTAATCAGGGAATTTTCCGATCTGAATTACAATCTCTGGTCAGAAAACTAATCAAGGATTCTGCCCAGGCGGTCAACAGGTCCAGGTCCAGAAGTCCAGACACCGCTGGTCAAGATTTAGGATCGGTGGCGACCTCGCCGTCGTAGCGCAGATCTGGTGCGCCTGCCGCCGCAACGCGCCGATCTTTGTCATAAAATAAGATGGAAGCTTCTCCAAACCAGAGCAGGCCCACCAGAACGCACCTTTCACGGATTTAGGTCCTCCCACCTGGTCCCTTGAATAGCTTCGATCAAAAATGAGATCTTCTAGAGCTCTGTTGGTTTTAAAGATAAACAAAACTAGTGTGAGAAAGAGTGAGTGAGCAGAGTGAGTTCTTTAGCCTTTATATGGGTGCACTGTAGACCTTACTATGCCGCGCCAAAGATCTGCCTTTGACCTCCATAAAATCCTCTAAAAACATAATCTGATATTTAAAACTGACATAAAATAGAGCATAACAATAACTTCAAGGGCTCCCGCTTTAAAACTGCATTTGGTAAAAACCTAATTTTCCTTCTTTCTTTTACAATAACTCAAAAACACTTTCATAAAACGAGGCTTCAGTGTCGAAGTGCAACAATGCAAAACGACTTTAAACTCCAATGGAAATCAAAGTTATTTTACAAACAAACTCTTATATAATCTTCAGTCTTAACTATTTTCTGATTCTTTGTCGAAAAGCTCATATAGCGGCTAAAACCAAGTTCCTTATAATTGGCCATCCATCAACTGTTCACTGGACGTTATAGGTGATATAACATCCTCATCTCCTGAGGTAGTGCACAAACCCTTTCTTCGGTTTGGTGAGATAAAATACTTTAATTTCGATCTCTGGTTTTCTTGGTTTCGAACGCTTTTCCCATCTTGTTCTCCTGCTCGAACTCTTTGCCGCTTAGATGCAGCAGTGAGGTCTCGACCTCATTGGATGTCCCCTGCACTGGCTAACGGCATTGATGGAAGAATTCTCAACTGGTATGATTGAGTCGAGCAGGCCAGATATGTTGGATAAGTGATTGCCCACAGGGATTTAGAACATAATATCTGGTGTATGGAAAATAATTTTACAGCAGATTACAGGAATCATGCGTATTGAGGTCCTGACGAACTGCATCCGCTAATTGAAGAGGCGGCAAGATATCTTTGCTCTAGTCATCAACGATGTGATACTGATGCATTGTTCAAGAGGACGAAGCCTCTGGCTGAATAACTTGCTATGTAAGTGACTCAAATTATTTTGTTATATTTTCATCTGTTTGGGATGATTTGCTATAGTTGAGGGTTTAAGCAACTTGGAGCGCAGGGCTCTCTGAGATTTGGTTGTGGGGCTTCATTAACTGGCCTCCTATGACATGATGGCATTTTATTAGCCTTAATTAGCTTTGATTTTCATCTTCCATTTAGGGCACAGTTTTGAGTCAGGATTGAACGAGGGCCAGTAGGGAACAATTAACGCATTTCCGTCCAGGATCAATCTGTAGGCTGATGTCCAACAGGCCGGCACATCTAGAGCACGTCAGTCATTCACGGCATAGAGTTTAGAGTGTCCGAACCTCTGATTCTAAAACAGCAGAGGATCTTCGAAATTTCATATGGACGGATTTTCACAATCCAAATAACCAGCTTCCTATATCATGTAGTTTTTCCTTAAGTAGAGAGGGGTCCGCTGAAAGCCAAAAACGTTCATACAGCCTTCTGGTGAGTGTGACAATAAGTAAGTGATCTTTTTGACCAGCCATTTCTCCTGGATCTGGAACTTTCATTAACCCTGGGGATTGGAGTAGAACCACTGAGTGTGATTCGATTGAACTCAGGTGCATCAATAGGTATTCAAATTTCCCTGGTGATATGACAATTGCCAAGAGTCGAGAGATCTAAGGAGGACCTACATTGAAAACAGTGCGAATCTTAGAAAGCCCTCAGCGAGAAGAAAAGATCTGGTCTTGTAGGCTTTGGTTAAAAAGAGGAGGTTGAGTTCCTAAATTAGCAAACTCACCGGATCGTAGACGGTGTTTTGCCAGATTCTTAGGTCCTCACCACCCATTCCTATTGCAGCTCCTGACATCAGCAACGCATGATCTTTGATAATCATACCGGTTGTTGGCTGCGCTGAAACAGGTTAAAATCGAGAGCGCGCAGCAGTCCCTGTCGAATTGTAGTTGGTTGGCGGCAAAACGAGTCTCTTAATTCGGGCTAACGGTTCCAGGATCCGCTTTGAAAGAAAGATTTAGACCATCCTGGAGTGTATTCCACCCACCACGGAGTCCAAATAAGGAGGCAGTGCCGTATCATTCATAAAACCAGCAATTTGGCGCCTTCAATTCGAGCACACCCAGTGAGCGAGCGGAGTGAGTGCCTTTTAGTCTTTATGGCGCGTTGTCAATTCTCCTTGGCTATGCCGCGCCGTAAACATCTACTTTGACTCCATAAAGTAACCTGGAAAAACATAACTTGATTATTTAAAACTGATGGCTGGGGCAACAAATAGAGCATAACAAAACTATATTTCATTAAAATTGCATTTAAAAAAAATTTGGTTTTTCCTTCTTTTTCTTTTACACAATCAAAATACTATAAAATGAGTTTAAAAAGTTCAAAAATAATGTAAAAAATGACTTTAAATTTGAACAAGTTATTTACAAATAAAATTTTATATAATTAGTCTATTTTTTCCGATTTCTTGTCGGTGTCATATAGTGGCTAAAACCAGTTTCATAATGGCTATCCATCAATTGTTCACTGACGTTATAGAGTATAACATCCTCATCTTCTGAGGTGTAGTGCACAAAACTCTTCTTCGGCTTGTGAGGTGTCATTTTAATTTCGATCTCTTGTTTTTTTGCTTTTGAACGCTTTTTCCTATCTTTAAAATTTTGCTTCAAACTTTTTGCTGCTTTAGATGCAGCAGAGGTTCGACTATTGGATGTCTCTGTATCAAGTAATGGTATTGATGGAAGAATTTCAATTGGTAAGGAGTTGGATGAGGAAGCAGATATGTTGGATGACGTTTTCCATAGGGCTGAACATATTATTCGTGGTGGAAAGCACGGCAGTAGACATAGGAATAGGTGGCTGAGGTTCTGACACTGTATCTGCTATTGAAGAGGTGGCAGGCAAGAGGTTTGTTTGGGTTGACAATGATGTGGATATTGATGTATTTTGTTTCAAGAGGATGAAGTTGGTTGAAGTAATTTTATAGGTGGACAAATTATTTTTGTTATATTTCATCTGTTTGGATGATTTGGTTAAGGTTGAGGGTTTGGCAACTTGAGCGTAGCTTTGAGATGGTTGTGGGCTATTAATCTTCGGGCTTCTACATATGATATATTTTTATTAGTTTTAATAGTTTGGATTTCTTTTTCGATTTTCCATTTAGGGCACAGTTTTGAGTCAGAAGAATGAGGCTGTGAACAATTAACGCATTTCTGCTCCAGACTGCAATCTGTGGAAGGATGTCCAACAATTGCACATCTAGAGCACGTCAGTTGCCCACGGCAGGAAGTTTGTGAGTGTCCGAACCTCTGACACTTAAAACAGCGCAGAGGATTCGGAATATATGGACGGATTTTACAACTCAAATAACCAGCTTTAATAGTTTTGGTAGAGAGGGCTGCTGAAAGTTAAAATTATATGTTTTGTAGGGATAATTGCAGTATTCTTTTTAATTGTTATTCTCCTGACCTGAACTACACCCTGATTGGAGAATCCTTGAGGATTTCCGAATCAGGTGTGGTCAATAGGTCAGTTTCAGATATGACACCTCGGCAAAAGTTGAGAGATTTATGAGGACTTATTGAAACAGGTGAATCTAGAAAAGTTTTCGCGAGAAGAAAAGATTTGGTTTGTATGGCAGAGAGTGTTTCAATTAGTAAATCACCGGATCGTAGACGTTTTACAGATTTAGGTTCACCACCTATTCCTATTAAAGCTTTATTAATAGCAAATGGCGATTTTGATATCATACCGTTGTTTGGCAAAGAAATAGTTAAAAATCGAGAGCGTGCAGCAATTTCGTCAATTGTAAGGTTGGGTAAAACGAGGCCTTTACCCGGGCACGAAATTTCAGGATCCATGAAAGAAAGATGGTATTCATCCTGGTGTGGCTCCACCCACCACGGAGTCCAACAAGGGAGGCAGTGTGCCGGTCATCTGGCAAAAACCAGGCACGGCGCTTACCTGGAGTACACCCAGAATATAGTACTACAGCATCAGGGCGAGGAGTGAGTGAGTGAGTGAGTGTAGGGTTTAATGGCGCAAGAGCCGATTTCGGCTAAGCTGCGCCAAACATTTGTTTTAATTTCCATAAAAATTCTAAAAAACATAATCTGATATTTAAAATTGACATAAAATAGAGCATAACAAAAACTATATTTCATTAAAATTGCATTTAAAAAAATTTGGTTTTTCCTTCTTTTTCTTTTACACAATCAAAATACTATAAAATGAGTTTAAAAAGTTAAAAAATAATGTAAAAAATGACTTTAAATTTGAACAAGTTATTTACAAATAAAATTTTATATAATTAGTCTATTTTTTCCGATTTCTTGTCGGTGTCATATAGTGGCTAAAACCAGTTTCATAATGGCTATCCATCAATTGTTCACTGACGTTATAGAGTATAACATCCTCATCTTCTGAGGTGTAGTGCACAAAACTCTTCTTCGGCTTGTGAGGTGTCATTTTAATTTCGATCTCTTGTTTTTTGCTTTTGAACGCTTTTTCCTATCTTTAAAATTTTGCTTCAAACTTTTTGCTGCTTTAGATGCAGCAGAGGTTCGACTATTGGATGTCTCTGTATCAAGTAATGGTATTGATGGAAGAATTTCAATTGGTAAGGAGTTGGATGAGGAAGCAGATATGTTGGATGACGTTTCCATAGGGCTGAACATATTATTCGTGGTGGAAAGCACGGCAGTAGACATAGGAATAGGTGGCTGAGGTTCTGACACTGTATCTGCTATTGAAGAGGTGGCAGGCAAGAGGTTTGTTTGGGTTGACAATGATGTGGATATTGATGTATTTTGTTTCAAGAGGGATGAAGTTGGTTGAAGTAATTTTATAGGTGGACAAATTATTTTTGTTATATTTTCATCTGTTTGGGATGATTTGGTTAAGGTTGAGGGTTTGGCAACTTGAGCGTAGCTTTGAGATGGTTGTGGGGCTATTAATCTTCGGGCTTCTACATATGATATATTTTTATTAGTTTTAATAGTTTGGATTTCTTTTTCGATTTTCCATTTAGGGCACAGTTTTGAGTCAGAAGAATGAGGCTGTGAACAATTAACGCATTTCTGCTCCAGACTGCAATCTGTGGAAGGATGTCCAACAATTGCACATCTAGAGCACGTCAGTTGCCCACGGCAGGAAGTTTGTGAGTGTCCGAACCTCTGACACTTAAAACAGCGCAGAGGATTCGGAATATATGGACGGATTTTACAATCAAATAACCAGCTTTAATAGTTTTGGGTAGAGAGGGGCTGCTGAAAGTTAAAATTATATGTTTTGTAGGGATAATTGCAGTATTCTTTTTAATTGTTATTCTCCTGACCTGAACTACACCCTGATTGGAGAATCCATTGAGGATTTCCGAATCAGGTGTGGTCAATAGGTCAGTTTCAGATATGACACCTCGGCAAAAGTTGAGAGATTTATGAGGACTTATTGAAACAGGTGAATCTAGAAAAGTTTTCGCGAGAAGAAAAGATTTGGTTTGTATGGCAGAGAGTGTTTCAATTAGTAAATCACCGGATCGTAGACGTTTTACAGATTTAGGTTCACCACCTATTCCTATTAAAGCTTTATTAATAGCAAATGGCGATTTTGATATCATACCGTTGTTTGGCAAAGAAATAGTTAAAAATCGAGAGCGTGCAGCAATTTCGTCAATTGTAAGGTTGGGTAAAACGAGGCCTTTACCCGGGCACGAAATTTCAGGATCCATGAAAGAAAGATGGTATTCATCCTGGTGTGGCTCCACCCACCACGGAGTCCAACAAGGGAGGCAGTGTGCCGGTCATCTGGCAAAAACCAGGCACGGCGCTTACCTGGAGTACACCCAGAATATAGTACTACAGCATCAGGGCGAGGATCCAACGGGTAAACCCGCCACCCCTTATCTGCAGCACTAACCCTACAGCAATGTCTCCGAAAAGACTCATCACCAGCCGATTGACAGGAGCGGGCTCACTCCTGCCACCCGTCTACAGCGAAGCGTGGGCCAAAGGGAACGCAAAAGGTATCCCCAGGACACCATTTTCCTCCTTACGGGACGCCGCACACGGCAAACATGCGGGTCGGAAAACCAACGGTGTTAGTCGAAAACGAATATCAACATACGCAAAATAATTAATGAAACTGAAGAAAAAAGACACTAAATTAACGCAATACAAAATAAAAACAAATATATGTTATTAATGGATAAGTAATCAAATGAAATAAATATATAACGCACACATTTACACATACAAGTAAATTTAATATTTTTTAAGCTGTGATCTAGACGTGAAGAGAAGTAAAGGAAAAATTGAATGACAGGAAGAGGGTCGAAAATAGAGAAGGATCACTAGGGTACACCGGGGTCGTGACACCCGTGTTTACCAAAGACAGTAAACCCCTTGGGTAAAGGAAAAGATCACTAGGGTACCTCGGGATTGTGACACCCGTACTCACCTAAAGAAGGTGAGCCCCCTGAGGGGGGATTGGATGTGGAAGCGGATATGTTTGATGAAGTTTCCATAGGGCTGAACATAGGGTTGGTGGTGGAAAGTATTGCAGCAGAAATAGGATTTGGTGGCTGAGGCTCTGACACTGTAGTGGCTATTGAAGAGATTGAGGGCAAGAGGTGTGCTTGGGTTGAAGATGATGTGGAAACAGCAGGGGTGGATGTTGATATATCTGGTTTTGGGAGGGATGAAATTGGTTTAAGTAAATTTACATCGGTTTGTGTAGAATTATTTATAGTAGAGTATTTGGAAACTTGAGCATAAATTTGAGGTAATTGTGGAACTATTAATTTACGTGCTTCTGGATATGAAATATTTTTATTTGTTTTGATTTCCTGTATCTGTTTCTCTATTTTCCATTTAGGGCATAATTTAGAATCCGATGAGTGAGTGATTGTAGGGTTTATTGGCACAATATAGAATAAGAAAAGCATAATACAAACAGACCATATTAAAAGTAAATTTATAGTAAAGACAATACAGTATGTGTAATAATGAATAACATATAACTACTTAAAAAAATAAGCTTATTTGTTCAATACTGGTCTCAAAAATTTCTATAAATTCCTATTCTATCATTGAATAACAGTTTCCTAAATTATAAAATATCAACTTCTTTAAAAGATAAAAAGAAAAGAGTCATGTATACTAGAGTTGTTCTTTTAGCGTGTATACTTATATGTATTCTTTGAAAAGAAAAAAAATTATTTTTCTGACTTCTTAACGTAGCGGAGGAATTGTGGTAACACTAATTTTCAACACTCAAATACGTCATGGCTTATGACGTAAGCAAATGTACTAAGTTGTAATAAACGACGGCCTCCATTTAAAAGAAACTCGCTTTATTTGGCTATTTTGGCGCAATTTCTAAAGTTTACAAACCCGAGAGCGCGCATCATGGGGACCATTTCTTGGTCAGACATTGTGTGGTAAGTAGTAGGAAAGCGGCGTTTCGCCGTGTAAGCACGTGTTTTTTCTCAAATAATTTTCGCCATCGCGAATTTTGGGTCTTTGGCATCGGCAATGAGCAACGTTGTAGTTAAATTTCAACTTCTTTTAAATGATAATTTAACGTGGGGTTTATCAAATAAAAAAGCATGGGTAAGCCAGGTATTGCTAACCCGTACTTTTTTCTCCGCATTGTTTAGAGAACAAGATATTTTTCGAAATTTTAATAGAGAGTGGCTTGTTAAAAAGATAAATTGAATTGTGAAAAATGCATGGAACCATGCAGCTTAATTAAGCGAAAAAAATCATCAAATTGAAGCCTTTTGGAGGGGTAAGAAGTTGCCGAGCAGAAAAATCGTTAAGGATAGGTTCTTGGTTCTCCTGCAGGAAATTTTACTTTTGACATGGCACTTAATTTCAGGCACTAAAACTTACGATGTCTTGCGGTATTTTTTGGCTTTTCTTCTGCAACTGTAGCAGACTGGCGTCAATTTGTACATGAACAAGTTTTATAGATCATGTAGAATTGACATCAAGCAAAATTGGTGGGGTAGGAAAAGTTGTAGCGGTAGATGAATCCAAATTTGGCAAAAGAAAATATCATAGAGGGCATTATGTAGAGGGTCAGTGGGTTTTTGGGGTGTTGAGCGCGATTCGGGAAAACTGCTTTTGGTGGCTGTTCCCGATCGCATTCAACGTACTTTAATTGAAATCATAAAGGAATGGATACAGCCAGGCACCACAATTATTTCGAACTGTTGGAGATGTGTTGACCACAGAAGGATTTAACCATCTAACAGTCAATCCTTCAGTTAACTTTGTTGACCCAGCTTCATTGTTCATCAACAGATAAAACACATAAATATAGTAAATGCCCTACCGGTTCAGCATCATAGTGATTTTACCAGAGGGCATTGGTTAAAAATGAAAAATCTATGTCCCATTCACTTATGAAAACTAAGCTGTCAGAAGTTCTGGAAAAAATACTTCCAGTATATCAAACGCTAGCGAACAATGAGTTCTTAGAAAGATGCAGTGCTTCAAAAACTCAGAATGCCAATGAAGGTATTCACAGTGTGATTTGGAAAAACTGCCCCCAAAAAATATTTGTTTCTAAAAAGCGACTCGAGATGAGTGTAATTTCTGCCATAGGTGGATATAATGTTGACTGTTTCAATAGTTTAAAATTTTTCAAACGTCCATAGCCTAGAGACATCTGTAGTCACTGACTGATGTCATTCTGAAAGACCTAACAATAAGAGGATGGGGGTATCACCTCCCTGCAATTGGTTTAGGAACAGCTCAACAAAAGAAATGATTACGAAATGTTCAAAAATATGTATTGACTCCACACACCAAACCAATGAGTATGATTTCTATTTACTAAATTTAATTGTACCAGATGAATATGGAATAGGTAACTCTGTTATAAATAAATTCGACGCGGTAACAATGTATTGTTTGTTTGAAAGAAAGCCCAATTAAAATATTAAAGTATTTGGGGAAGGTGATAAACATTTTGCTTTGCAAATGTCACCTTTATCATGCTCCGAAAAAACAATTGAATAATCTTATTTCTTGTTTCGAAATTAAAAATAAAATTTATGCTTCCTTGGTAGTGCCTTTAGAAGAAACAAATTCACTAAAGTTTAAACAAATGATGAAAAATTTTAAGGTTGCATTTGTTCATAATAAAGATCCTGCTTTTTTAAAACTATTTTGATTTTATTATTATAATATGATTTATGAGTATGTCACATCTTCAATTTTCACATGCCTATACGAATACAAGTATGTATTGTGAATCTTTTCACAAAAAAACCAAAGACCAGTTGTTTTTAACGCAAATTTAATCGCTGGGTGAATAACGCAATCGATGCATTGTTACAAATAGAGAAGGATACGTATTTATCGCACCAATACAGAATTATAACTGGCACTCCCACCAGTGTTTATCCTCCAACATATTACAAACTTCACAACAATGGTTTAAGGATTCCTGATCGAGATATTTATGTTAAGTCGACAAACTCATGGTTAGTGAAATCGCAGATAGAGGGCGATGTATTTTACGAAATTAAAAAGATTGCGGAAACGTGTTCAGATAATGATCAGTGCCATTCTAGGTGTATAAAACAGGCATGTTTATCTTTTTGCATGCATTTGCATACATGTGAGAATGCTCTGATAATCACGCGCACTCTGTAAACATATTCATAAAATTCATTCCTTAATGAGGGTGACGACTGCTCGTCTCCAATTGTGAAGCGAGACGAATCATCGTGCTACCACTACGGACCTGAAACACGCCAGCAAAGCTTAACAGCGGAAACATGAATTCACTACCCCTCAAGAAAGTAAAGGTTGTCATTTCTGCGGGACAGATGCTATTGACTTTTTTTATCAATCGTCATTGAGTGAGTAATTGTAGGGTTTAGTAGCGCAAGAGCCGGTTTCGGCTATACAGCGCCAAACATTGGCTTAAACCTATAAAAAATCTAAAAATTCTGTTAAAAATGAAAATTAATGATATGATTAAGGTATGAGTGAGTGGGTGAATGTAGGGTTTAATGGCGATTTCACCTAAATTGCGCCAATCAATTGTTAAAATATTAAAAATATTCACATCTTTAGATAGGAACACATTTCTGTAGCAAAAATATTCTGGCATAAAATATTCGACAATATTTATCTAAAAGAATAAAATTATAGCAATTTTTAATTCTTCAGCAGCTTTTAGAATACACAAGTAATACATTTAGCTAATCGTCAATAATTAAACTCATTAACCAAAAAACTGGAATAAACAATTTGAATAGTTAAAAAAATTATAATGACATTTTAATAATAAAATTCGATTGGAAAAATCATCGAATTAACTGCATTGGTATTAATTTTTTAATAAATTTTTTAAAAAAATAGTATGCAACGGTTTACAACACTTCAGCCAATTGAATTTGTTAAATCCCTATTGTAGATGCGTTGTGGAAGTACAGAGAAGGGTTACCACACACACATCTTCGGTATCGCAAAATAAGAATAGATAACATGTTTAATCCTTAAATATTGATTCAAATATTATAAACTCGAAACAAGTGTACAAAATATCAATGGAATTATCCAACAATTTATTAATTGATTGATGTTAATAGTAACTGACAACGATTGCAATAGTAAATTATATGATTAAATGCATCTTTGTGAAATTTGACATATTTTAAAGTTAAAAAAATTATTTAGGTCAAATTCAGAGCAAATGATTAAAACATTGTGTTTCTTCTTATGTAAACTTTTATGTGCTATCTTCTTACATAAAAAAAAATTCTTCCAAAAATTGTTTATAAAAATTGAGAATGCATACTTAATTTGAAGCAATAAAATCCAAGGTAAAAAAAAAAAATAAAAAAAAACTAAAAAACGATAAAAATTCATAATTTTTTTTTTCTAGTAAAATAATCTTTTTTGTTAAAATAAGTTTTTTATTTGCATATTTGTATATATTGAATACAAATTTTAACAAGCAAAAGTTAAAATATAATTAAAGTAAATAGACAAAAAACATTTTATAGTTATAATTGAAAATAGTTTTACAGTAAAATTATAAAATAAGAATGGGCGAGTGAATGTAGGGTTTAATGGCGCAAGAGCCGATTTCGGCTAAGCTGCGCCAATCAATCGTTAAAATATTAAAAATCCATTTAAAATACTCAAATATAGTTAAAAGCTCACACAAATAAAGAACAATCAGATTTTGGTGGGGCACACCCCACCAAGTCAGATAAGGTTAAAACAGTTCAGAAAAAGAAAACCAAAATATTTTATATTGAAGTAAAAATTGCTAATAACAAGTTTTTGGTGGGGATTACCCCCACCAAGTCCGATAAGTATGATTCAATCATGTCCCCTTCCGGTGCTTGGTCGGAGTTAAATATTTTTTTTTCCATTACTTCTGCCTCTTTTGCTTCGACATCATATATAAGCATGTCCTCTTCTTCCTCTTCAGAAGTCTGTACGGGAGAACTCTTTATCGTTATTTGTGGTGCCATTTTTATATGTATTGCTGTTTCGTTCATTTTTTGTAGTAGCTTTTTCCTTCTTGCTCGAGATTTTATATTCTTCCTTTTTGAATATCGTACAAAAGATGCAGAAGGAGGTTGAGTACAGGAGTTAGATGAGGAAGCGGATATATTTGATGAAGTTTCCATAGGGCTGAACATAGGGTTGGTGGTTGAAAGTATTGCAGCAGAAATAGGATTTGGTGGCTGAGGCTCTGACACTGTAGTGGCTATTGAAGAGATTGAGGGCAAGAGGTGTGCTTGGGTTGAAGATGATGTGGAAACAGCAGGGGTGGATGTTGATATATCTGGTTTTGGGAGGGATGAAATTGGTTTAAGTAAATTTACATTTTATTTTTGTTATATTTTCATCGGTTTGTGTAGAATTATTTATAGTAGAGTATTTGGAAACTTGAGCATAAATTTGAGGCAATTGTGGAACTATTAATTTACGTGCTTCTGGATATGAAATATTTTTATTTGTTTTGATTTCCTGTATCTGTTTCTCTATTTTCCATTTAGGGCATAATTTAGAATCCGATGAGTGAGTGATTGTAGGGTTTATTGGCACAATATAGAATAAGAAAAGCATAATACAAACAGACCATATTAAAAGTAAATTTATAGTAAAGACAATACAGTATGTGTAATAATGAATAACATATAACTACTTAAAAAAATAAGCTTATTTGTTCAATACTGTTCTCAAAAATTTCTATAAATTCCTATTCTATCATTGAATAACAGTTTCCTAAATTATAAAATATCAACTTCTTTAAAAGATAAAAAGAAAAGAGTCATGTATACTAGAGTTGTTCTTTTAGCGTGTATACTTATATGTATTCTTTGAAAAGAAAAAAAATTATTTTTCTGACTTCTTAACGTAGCGGAGGAATTGTGGTAACACTAATTTTCAACACTCAAATACGTCATGGCTTATGACGTAAGCAAATGTACTAAGTTGTAATAAACGACGGCCTCCATTTAAAAGAAACTCGCTTTATTTGGCTATTTTGGCGCAATTTCTAAAGTTTACAAACCCGAGAGCGCGCATCATGGGGACCATTTCTTGGTCAGACATTGTGTGGTAAGTAGTAGGAAAGCGGCGTTTCGCCGTGTAAGCACGTGTTTTTTCTGAAATAATTTTCGCCATCACGAATTTTGGGTCTTTGGCATCGGCAATGAGCAACGTTGTAGTTAAATTTCAACTTCTTTTAAATGATAATTTAACGTGGGGTTTATCAAATAAAAAAGTATGGGTAAGCCAGGTATTGCTAACCCGTACTTTTTTTCCGCATTGTTTAGAGAACAAGATATTTTTCGAAATTTTAATAGAGAGTGGCTTGTTAAAAGATAAATTGAATTGTGAAAAATGCATGGAACCATGCAGCTTAATTAAGCGAAAAAAATCATCAAATTGAAGCCTTTTGGAGGGGTAAGAAGTTGCCGAGCAGAAAAATCGTTAAGGATAGGTTCTTGGTTCTCCTGCAGGAAATTTTACTTTTGACATGGCACTTAATTTCAGGCACTAAAACTTACGATGTCTTGCGGTATTTTTGGCTTTTCTTCTGCAACTGTAGCAGACTGGCGTCAATTTGTACATGAACAAGTTTTATAGATCATGTAGAATTGACATCAAGCAAAATTGGTGGGGTAGGAAAAGTTGTAGCGGTAGATGAATCCAAATTTGGCAAAAGAAAATATCATAGAGGGCATTATGTAGAGGGTCAGTGGGTTTTTGGGGGTGTTGAGCGCGATTCGGGAAAACTGCTTTTGGTGGCTGTTCCCGATCGCATTCAACGTACTTTAATTGAAATCATAAAGGAATGGATACAGCCAGGCACCACAATTATTTCGAACTGTTGGAGATGTGTTGACCACAGAAGGATTTAACCATCTAACAGTCAATCCTTCAGTTAACTTTGTTGACCCAGCTTCATTGTTCATCAACAGATAAAACACATAAATATAGTAAATGCCCTACCGGTTCAGCATCATAGTGATTTTACCAGAGGGCATTGGTTAAAAATGAAAAATCTATGTCCCATTCACTTATGAAAACTAAGCTGTCAGAAGTTCTGGAAAAAATACTTCCAGTATATCAAACGCTAGCGAACAATGAGTTCTTAGAAAGATGCAGTGCTTCAAAAACTCAGAATGCCAATGAAGGTATTCACAGTGTGATTTGGAAAAACTGCCCCCAAAAAATATTTGTTTCTAAAAAGCGACTCGAGATGAGTGTAATTTCTGCCATAGGTGGATATAATGTTGACTGTTTCAATAGTTTAAAATTTTTCAAACGTCCATAGCCTAGAGACATCTGTAGTCACTGACTGATGTCATTCTGAAAGACCTAACAATAAGAGGATGGGGGTATCACCTCCCTGCAATTGGTTTAGGAACAGCTCAACAAAAGAAATGATTACGAAATGTTCAAAAATATGTATTGACTCCACACACCAAACCAATGAGTATGATTTCTATTTACTAAATTTAATTGTACCAGATGAATATGGAATAGGTAACTCTGTTATAAATAAATTCGACGCGGTAACAATGTATTGTTTGTTTGAAAGAAAGCCCAATTAAAATATTAAAGTATTTGGGGAAGGTGATAAACATTTTGCTTTGCAAATGTCACCTTTATCATGCTCCGAAAAAACAATTGAATAATCTTATTTCTTGTTTCGAAATTAAAAATAAAATTTATGCTTCCTTGGTAGTGCCTTTAGAAGAAACAAATTCACTAAAGTTTAAACAAATGATGAAAAATTTTAAGGTTGCATTTGTTCATAATAAAGATCCTGCTTTTTTTAAAACTATTTTGATTTTTATTATTATAATATGATTTATGAGTATGTCACATCTTCAATTTTCACATGCCTATACGAATACAAGTATGTATTGTGAATCTTTTCACAAAAAAACCAAAGACCAGTTGTTTTTAACGCAAATTTAATCGCTGGGTGAATAACGCAATCGATGCATTGTTACAAATAGAGAAGGATACGTATTTATCGCACCAATACAGAATTATAACTGGCACTCCCACCAGTGTTTATCCTCCAACATATTACAAACTTCACAACAATGGTTTAAGGATTCCTGATCGAGATATTTATGTTAAGGGGACACGGTACGATTCAATTGACGAAAATCGGTCAAAAAATCAAAAAAAAAATTTTTAGACTAAATTATTTCTTATACATTTCTCTATTATCTCACAAAATTTCAGAGCTCTAAATTAAAAAAATCCAAAGTTATGATTACTAATATGCTCGTCAGAATTTACATTTTGACATCATTTTGCTCTAGCAGACGCCCTTTTCATTTTCTAGCCAATTTAATTAATTCTATCACAGTTAAGCAGTTTTGAAATAAAGTGAAGAGATTGCAATCCATTCAAATTGTTTGTTTACATTTGCTGAGCTATACTGCGTTCTTTATTCTGCTAATTTTTATTTCATATTTTTGAAATATTTAGTTTCGGTTTACCAAAAAATGTCTTTTTCAAGACTAATTATTTTATCGTTATCAGTTTAACAGTTTTTTTTTATATATTTAAACGTATTCTAATACAGCATTTTAATAGTTAAACATGCCTCGCACGAAGAGGAAAAACAAATCAAGTAAATTGAGTATTCAAAAGCGATGGTGCACTGAAACAAAAACTGAAAGCAATATGGACATTTCAGAGCACAATTCAAATGTTGCTCAACGCTCAAGTGGTGATAGAATTTTAAAAAATGAAAGAATTTCTATGCAAGAGAAAAGTGTACTAGAACAAGAAAATATTGCTGATACCTATGATGGACCAAGTTATATAATTGTTGACAAAAATGCCTTGTGTGATATTTTCAAGTATACTCTTTGTGGTATCTGCAACCAGTCAACTTTAAAACTTGAATTTGGACATAAATATGGGTTTTCGCATCAATTGAAACTGGTATGCAAAACATGTTCTGAGCAAAAAATGGAATGCTTTACATCTCCAAGACTTGAAAAAAAATCAAATACATCTACACCTTTCGATGTGAATGTTCGTGCTGTTCAAGCATTTCTTGCAATCAGTGGGGGTCATGCATCGGTTGAAAAATTTTGCATGTTTCTCAATATGCCTTTGATGTCGAGTAAAACTTTTAATGAAATTAAATGCTACATTAACTCAGTGTACTCTCTTGCTTCCCAAACTGTGTTGAACTATGTACATAACAGCGTTCAAAATGCATACAGAAAATTGAATCAAAATGGGTCAAATACAGTTACTGATATTGCTGTTTCTTTTGATGGGACATGGTTGACCCGAGGACACACATCCCAAATCGGTGTTGGCTGTGTAGTCGACACTTTAACAGGATATGTTATTGACTATGAAATTATGAGCAAGTACTGTCCAACATGTATAAGTGCGAAAAATAAATTAGGCGAAACTACAGCTGAATACGATGTTTGGTATTCTGGCCACAAAAATTCCTGCCAGATTAACCACGTTGGGACATCAGGAGCAATGGAAATGAAAGCTGCAGCTAAAATTTGGTCTCGATCAGAAGCATGTGGTTTCCGTTACACAACATTGTTATCTGATGGTGATGCTAAAACTCATAAATTCTTAAATAGCCTAAAAATATATGGACCAGATGTTGAAATTTTGAAAGAAGAGTGTATTAATCACGTTAGTAAAAGGTTAGGCACCAGCTTACGCAATCTTGTGAAAGATTGGAGAGCTAAAGGTATCACTTTAGGAGGAAAATCTTATGGCAGCCTAAAAGAAACAACGATAAAAAAACTAACGCAGTATTATCAGAAAGCTATTCTGGAAAATAAAGGAGATATTCAGGGCATGAAAAAATCTATATATGCCACGCTTTATCACGGTATCTCGACAGATAAAAATCCAATGCACATAAAATGTCCTCCTGGCAAAGATTCGTGGTGTTTTTATCGAAGAGCCTTAGCTAAAGGTGAAAAACCTGCACCACATAAATTTAATATTGGAGCACCAATAAATCCAGATTACTTGACAAAAATTGTTCCAATATATCAAAGGTTAGCTTCTGATAGTCTTTTGAAAGGATGTGCCAGATGTCTGACTCAGAACAGCAACGAGAGTCTGCATAGCGTGATTTGGAGTAAGTGCTCTAAAGAAACTTCAGCGAAATCACGACGTGTAAATATAGCTGTTTCTGAGGCAGTATCAGAATATAACTTTGGTACTTTGAAAGCCTTAAAAGTAATACAAAAGGCAGCTAATTTGGATCTTGGTGAAGAAGCAGTAAAAATTGCTGCCACACGTGATTACAGACGTAAAAAAGAAAGAAATCGCCAAAATAATCTTGCTTTTCGCATAGCTCGTCGAAAAGTAAAACTAGCCAATATGCGAAAAGAAAAATATTCAAAGAAAAAAGAAGGGATTACATATAGTCCTGGGTTATTTTAAACATAAATGGTAAAAAAAAAAATATGAAGATATAAACTAGAATTATTTTAAAATCATCGTAAAATGGGTTCGTATGTTATTTATCGCAATTTTTTAAAAATGTAAGGTACTGAAAATTTTAAATTTTAAACATAAAAAATTATAATTTTCATATAATAACTTTATAAAACTTTTATCATGTGCATGTAGTATATACAGTAATTTTTTAGTAATTTTATTGCACTTATATATATCTTTTTACAGTAAATAAAAACTTTAAATTGATTTATCTCAGAACAAAAAAAACGTTTGTTTTCTTTTATTTAAAATGCTAAGGCTTTTTTTCTATTGCATGAAATGTTTTGAATTTTTTTTTACAGATTGCTATTAATATATATAACAAAAGTTGGTATGCATTTTTGAATCAAAGCAATACATATGTTTTTAAAAATATTTGAACTTAGAATTTACATGCTTTTTAAAGATTTTTTCATAATAATTCATAAAAAAATGTTTTTTAGGAATTTGAATCATGTTATCCCCAAACCCATACCAACTTTTGTTGTACATGGTTTGACAAATATGTAAATCAAATTTCCTGTGTGTACGTCAATTATTGTACGAGGAGTAGCGTTTTAAAATTACCTCAAAAAGTTTTTAATTTTTTTAAAAAAAATTAAATTTATTGCTTTTTGTGATATTTTGAGCAAATATTCTGTCTTACGTATTGCATATACATAGGTTACAAGGAAAAAAATTGTGAAAACCATAAAATCAAAGATTTTTGTTTAAATCGTACCGCGTCCCGTCGACAAACTCATGGTTAGTGAAATCGCAGATAGAGGGCGATGTATTTTACGAAATTAAAAAGATTGCGGAAACGTGTTCAGATAATGATCAGTGCCATTCTAGGTGTATAAAACAGGCATGTTTATCTTTTTGCATGCATTTGCATACATGTGAATGCTCTGATAATCACGCGCACTCTGTAAACATATTCATAAAATTCATTCCTTAATGAGGGTGACGACTGCTCGTCTCCAATTGTGAAGCGAGACGAATCATCGTGCTACCACTACGGACCTGAAACACGCCAGCAAAGCTTAACAGCGGAAACATGAATTCACTACCCCTCAAGAAAGTAAAGGTTGTCATTTCTGCGGGACAGATGCTATTGACTTTTTTTATCAATCGTCATTGAGTGAGTAATTGTAGGGTTTAGTAGCGCAAGAGCCGGTTTCGGCTATACAGCGCCAAACATTGGCTTAAACCTATAAAAAATCTAAAAATTCTGTTAAAAATGAAAATTAATGATATGATTAAGGTATGAGTGAGTGGGTGAATGTAGGGTTTAATGGCGATTTCACCTAAATTGCGCCAATCAATTGTTAAAATATTAAAAATATTCACATCTTTAGATAGGAACACATTTCTGTAGCAAAAATATTCTGGCATAAAATATTCGACAATATTTATCTAAAAGAATAAAATTATAGCAATTTTTAATTTTTCAGCAGCTTTTAGAATACACAAGTAATACATTTAGCTAATCGTCAATAATTAAACTCATTAACCAAAAAACTGGAATAAACAATTTGAATAGTTAAAAAAATTATAATGACATTTTAATAATAAAATTCGATTGGAAAAATCATCGAATTAACTGCATTGGTATTAATTTTTTAATAAATTTTTTAAAAAAATAGTATGCAACGGTTTACAACACTTCAGCCAATTGAATTTGTTAAATCCCTATTGTAGATGCGTTGTGGAAGTACAGAGAAGGGTTACCACACACACATCTTCGGTATCGCAAAATAAGAATAGATAACATGTTTAATCCTTAAATATTGATTCAAATATTATAAACTCGAAACAAGTGTACAAAATATCAATGGAATTATCCAACAATTTATTAATTGATTGATGTTAATAGTAACTGACAACGATTGCAATAGTAAATTATATGATTAAATGCATCTTTGTGAAATTTGACATATTTTAAAGTTAAAAAAATTATTTAGGTCAAATTCAGAGCAAATGATTAAAACATTGTGTTTCTTCTTATGTAAACTTTTATGTGCTATCTTCTTACATAAAAAAAAATTCTTCCAAAAATTGTTTATAAAAATTGAGAATGCATACTTAATTTGAAGCAATAAAATCCAAGGTAAAAAAAAAAAGTTTTCATCACAAAAGTTTCAAAACTAAAAAACGATAAAAATTCATAATTTTTTTTTTCTAGTAAAATAATCTTTTTTGTTAAAATAAGTTTTTTATTTGCATATTTGTATATATTGAATACAAATTTTAACAAGCAAAAGTTAAAATATAATTAAAGTAAATAGACAAAAAACATTTTATAGTTATAATTGAAAATAGTTTTACAGTAAAATTATAAAATAAGAATGGGCGAGTGAATGTAGGGTTTAATGGCGCAAGAGCCGATTTCGGCTAAGCTGCGCCAATCAATCGTTAAAATATTAAAAATCCATTTAAAATACTCAAATATAGTTAAAAGCTCACACAAATAAAGAACAATCAGATTTTGGTGGGGCACACCCCACCAAGTCAGATAAGGTTAAAACAGTTCAGAAAAAGAAAACCAAAATATTTTATATTGAAGTAAAAATTGCTAATAACAAGTTTTTGGTGGGGATTACCCCCACCAAGTCCGATAAGTATGATTCAATCATGTCCCCTTCCGGTGCTTGGTCGGAGTTAAATATTTTTTTTTTCCATTACTTCTGCCTCTTTTGCTTCGACATCATATATAAGCATGTCCTCTTCTTCCTCTTCAGAAGTCTGTACGGGAGAACTCTTTATCGTTATTTGTGGTGCCATTTTTATATGTATTGCTGTTTCGTTCATTTTTTGTAGTAGCTTTTTCCTTCTTGCTCGAGATTTTATATTCTTCCTTTTTGAATATCGTACAAAAGATGCAGAAGGAGGTTGAGTACAGGAGTTAGATGAGGAAGCGGATATATTTGATGAAGTTTCCATAGGGCTGAACATAGGGTTGGTGGTTGAAAGTATTGCAGCAGAAATAGGATTTGGTGGCTGAGGCTCTGACACTGTAGTGGCTATTGAAGAGATTGAGGGCAAGAGGTGTGCTTGGGTTGAAGATGATGTGGAAACAGCAGGAGTGGATGTTGATATATCTGGTTTTGGGAGGGATGAAATTGGTTTAAGTAAATTTACATTTTATTTTTGTTATATTTTCATCGGTTTGTGTAGAATTATTTATAGTAGAGTATTTGGAAACTTGAGCATAAATTTGAGGTAATTGTGGAACTATTAATTTACGTGCTTCTGGATATGAAATATTTTTATTTGTTTTGATTTCCTGTATCTGTTTCTCTATTTTCCATTTAGGGCATAATTTAGAATCCGATGAGTGAGTGATTGTAGGGTTTATTGGCACAATATAGAATAAGAAAAGCATAATACAAACAGACCATATTAAAAGTAAATTTATAGTAAAGACAATACAGTATGTGTAATAATGAATAACATATAACTACTTAAAAAAATAAGCTTATTTGTTCAATACTGTTCTCAAAAATTTCTATAAATTCCTATTCTATCATTGAATAACAGTTTCCTAAATTATAAAATATCAACTTCTTTAAAAGATAAAAAGAAAAGAGTCATGTATACTAGAGTTGTTCTTTTAGCGTGTATACTTATATGTATTCTTTGAAAAGAAAAAAAATTATTTTTCTGACTTCTTAACGTAGCGGAGGAATTGTGGTAACACTAATTTTCAACACTCAAATACGTCATGGCTTATGACGTAAGCAAATGTACTAAGTTGTAATAAACGACGGCCTCCATTTAAAAGAAACTCGCTTTATTTGGCTATTTTGGCGCAATTTCTAAAGTTTACAAACCCGAGAGCGCGCATCATGGGGACCATTTCTTGGTCAGACATTGTGTGGTAAGTAGTAGGAAAGCGGCGTTTCGCCGTGTAAGCACGTGTTTTTTCTGAAATAATTTTCGCCATCACGAATTTTGGGTCTTTGGCATCGGCAATGAGCAACGTTGTAGTTAAATTTCAACTTCTTTTAAATGATAATTTAACGTGGGGTTTATCAAATAAAAAAGTATGGGTAAGCCAGGTATTGCTAACCCGTACTTTTTTTCCGCATTGTTTAGAGAACAAGATATTTTTCGAAATTTTAATAGAGAGTGGCTTGTTAAAAGATAAATTGAATTGTGAAAAATGCATGGAACCATGCAGCTTAATTAAGCGAAAAAAATCATCAAATTGAAGCCTTTTGGAGGGGTAAGAAGTTGCCGAGCAGAAAAATCGTTAAGGATAGGTTCTTGGTTCTCCTGCAGGAAATTTTACTTTTGACATGGCACTTAATTTCAGGCACTAAAACTTACGATGTCTTGCGGTATTTTTGGCTTTTCTTCTGCAACTGTAGCAGACTGGCGTCAATTTGTACATGAACAAGTTTTATAGATCATGTAGAATTGACATCAAGCAAAATTGGTGGGGTAGGAAAAGTTGTAGCGGTAGATGAATCCAAATTTGGCAAAAGAAAATATCATAGAGGGCATTATGTAGAGGGTCAGTGGGTTTTTGGGGGTGTTGAGCGCGATTCGGGAAAACTGCTTTTGGTGGCTGTTCCCGATCGCATTCAACGTACTTTAATTGAAATCATAAAGGAATGGATACAGCCAGGCACCACAATTATTTCGAACTGTTGGAGATGTGTTGACCACAGAAGGATTTAACCATCTAACAGTCAATCCTTCAGTTAACTTTGTTGACCCAGCTTCATTGTTCATCAACAGATAAAACACATAAATATAGTAAATGCCCTACCGGTTCAGCATCATAGTGATTTTACCAGAGGGCATTGGTTAAAAATGAAAAATCTATGTCCCATTCACTTATGAAAACTAAGCTGTCAGAAGTTCTGGAAAAAATACTTCCAGTATATCAAACGCTAGCGAACAATGAGTTCTTAGAAAGATGCAGTGCTTCAAAAACTCAGAATGCCAATGAAGGTATTCACAGTGTGATTTGGAAAAACTGCCCCCAAAAAATATTTGTTTCTAAAAAGCGACTCGAGATGAGTGTAATTTCTGCCATAGGTGGATATAATGTTGACTGTTTCAATAGTTTAAAATTTTTCAAACGTCCATAGCCTAGAGACATCTGTAGTCACTGACTGATGTCATTCTGAAAGACCTAACAATAAGAGGATGGGGGTATCACCTCCCTGCAATTGGTTTAGGAACAGCTCAACAAAAGAAATGATTACGAAATGTTCAAAAATATGTATTGACTCCACACACCAAACCAATGAGTATGATTTCTATTTACTAAATTTAATTGTACCAGATGAATATGGAATAGGTAACTCTGTTATAAATAAATTCGACGCGGTAACAATGTATTGTTTGTTTGAAAGAAAGCCCAATTAAAATATTAAAGTATTTGGGGAAGGTGATAAACATTTTGCTTTGCAAATGTCACCTTTATCATGCTCCGAAAAAACAATTGAATAATCTTATTTCTTGTTTCGAAATTAAAAATAAAATTTATGCTTCCTTGGTAGTGCCTTTAGAAGAAACAAATTCACTAAAGTTTAAACAAATGATGAAAAATTTTAAGGTTGCATTTGTTGATAATAAAGATCCTGCTTTTTTTAAACTATTTTGATTATTATTATTATAATATGATTTATGAGTATGTCACATCTTCAATTTTCACATGCCTATACGAATACAAGTATGTATTGTGAATCTTTTCACAAAAAAACCAAAGACCAGTTGTTTTTAACGCAAATTTAATCGCTGGGTGAATAACGCAATCGATGCATTGTTACAAATAGAGAAGGATACGTATTTATCGCACCAATACAGAATTATAACTGGCACTCCCACCAGTGTTTATCCTCCAACATATTACAAACTTCACAACAATGGTTTAAGGATTCCTGATCGAGATATTTATGTTAAGTCGACAAACTCATGGTTAGTGAAATCGCAGATAGAGGGCGATGTATTTTACGAAATTAAAAAGATTGCGGAAACGTGTTCAGATAATGATCAGTGCCATTCTAGGTGTATAAAACAGGCATGTTTATCTTTTTGCATGCATTTGCATACATGTGAATGCTCTGATAATCACGCGCACTCTGTAAACATATTCATAAAATTCATTCCTTAATGAGGGTGACGACTGCTCGTCTCCAATTGTGAAGCGAGACGAATCATCGTGCTACCACTACGGACCTGAAACACGCCAGCAAAGCTTAACAGCGGAAACATGAATTCACTACCCCTCAAGAAAGTAAAGGTTGTCATTTCTGCGGGACAGATGCTATTGACTTTTTTTATCAATCGTCATTGAGTGAGTAATTGTAGGGTTTAGTAGCGCAAGAGCCGGTTTCGGCTATACAGCGCCAAACATTGGCTTAAACCTATAAAAAATCTAAAAATTCTGTTAAAAATGAAAATTAATGATATGATTAAGGTATGAGTGAGTGGGTGAATGTAGGGTTTAATGGCGATTTCACCTAAATTGCGCCAATCAATTGTTAAAATATTAAAAATATTCACATCTTTAGATAGGAACACATTTCTGTAGCAAAAATATTCTGGCATAAAATATTCGACAATATTTATCTAAAAGAATAAAATTATAGCAATTTTTAATTTTTCAGCAGCTTTTAGAATACACAAGTAATACATTTAGCTAATCGTCAATAATTAAACTCATTAACCAAAAAACTGGAATAAACAATTTGAATAGTTAAAAAAATTATAATGACATTTTAATAATAAAATTCGATTGGAAAAATCATCGAATTAACTGCATTGGTATTAATTTTTTAATAAATTTTTTAAAAAAATAGTATGCAACGGTTTACAACACTTCAGCCAATTGAATTTGTTAAATCCCTATTGTAGATGCGTTGTGGAAGTACAGAGAAGGGTTACCACACACACATCTTCGGTATCGCAAAATAAGAATAGATAACATGTTTAATCCTTAAATATTGATTCAAATATTATAAACTCGAAACAAGTGTACAAAATATCAATGGAATTATCCAACAATTTATTAATTGATTGATGTTAATAGTAACTGACAACGATTGCAATAGTAAATTATATGATTAAATGCATCTTTGTGAAATTTGACATATTTTAAAGTTAAAAAAATTATTTAGGTCAAATTCAGAGCAAATGATTAAAACATTGTGTTTCTTCTTATGTAAACTTTTATGTGCTATCTTCTTACATAAAAAAAAATTCTTCCAAAAATTGTTTATAAAAATTGAGAATGCATACTTAATTTGAAGCAATAAAATCCAAGGTAAAAAAAAAAAAGTTTTCATCACAAAAGTTTCAAAACTAAAAAACGATAAAAATTCATAATTTTTTTTTTCTAGTAAAATAATCTTTTTTGTTAAAATAAGTTTTTTATTTGCATATTTGTATATATTGAATACAAATTTTAACAAGCAAAAGTTAAAATATAATTAAAGTAAATAGACAAAAAACATTTTATAGTTATAATTGAAAATAGTTTTACAGTAAAATTATAAAATAAGAATGGGCGAGTGAATGTAGGGTTTAATGGCGCAAGAGCCGATTTCGGCTAAGCTGCGCCAATCAATAGTTAAAATATTAAAAATCCATTTAAAATACTCAAATATAGTTAAAAGCTCACACAAATAAAGAACAATCAGATTTTGGTGGGGCACACCCCACCAAGTCAGATAAGGTTAAAACAGTTCAGAAAAAGAAAACCAAAATATTTTATATTGAAGTAAAAATTGCTAATAACAAGTTTTTGGTGGGGATTACCCCCACCAAGTCCGATAAGTATGATTCAATCATGTCCCCTTCCGGTGCTTGGTCGGAGTTAAATATTTTTTTTTCCATTACTTCTGCCTCTTTTGCTTCGACATCATATATAAGCATGTCCTCTTCAGAAGTCTGTACGGGAGAACTCTTTATCGTTATTTGTGGTGCCATTTTTATATGTATTGCTGTTTCGTTCATTTTTTGTAGTAGCTTTTTCCTTCTTGCTCGAGATTTTATATTCTTCCTTTTTGAATATCGTACAAAAGATGCAGAAGGAGGTTGAGTACAGGAGTTAGATGAGGAAGCGGATATATTTGATGAAGTTTCCATAGGGCTGAACATAGGGTTGGTGGTTGAAAGTATTGCAGCAGAAATAGGATTTGGTGGCTGAGGCTCTGACACTGTAGTGGCTATTGAAGAGATTGAGGGCAAGAGGTGTGCTTGGGTTGAAGATGATGTGGAAACAGCAGGGGTGGATGTTGATATATCTGGTTTTGGGAGGGATGAAATTGGTTTAAGTAAATTTACATTTTATTTTTGTTATATTTTCATCGGTTTGTGTAGAATTATTTATAGTAGAGTATTTGGAAACTTGAGCATAAATTTGAGGTAATTGTGGAACTATTAATTTACGTGCTTCTGGATATGAAATATTTTTATTTGTTTTGATTTCCTGTATCTGTTTCTCTATTTTCCATTTAGGGCATAATTTAGAATCCGATGAGTGAGTGATTGTAGGGTTTATTGGCACAATATAGAATAAGAAAAGCATAATACAAACAGACCATATTAAAAGTAAATTTATAGTAAAGACAATACAGTATGTGTAATAATGAATAACATATAACTACTTAAAAAAATAAGCTTATTTGTTCAATACTGTTCTCAAAAATTTCTATAAATTCCTATTCTATCATTGAATAACAGTTTCCTAAATTATAAAATATCAACTTCTTTAAAAGATAAAAAGAAAAGAGTCATGTATACTAGAGTTGTTCTTTTAGCGTGTATACTTATATGTATTCTTTGAAAAGAAAAAAAAGTATTTTTCTGACTTCTTAACGTAGCGGAGGAATTGTGGTAACACTAATTTTCAACACTCAAATACGTCATGGCTTATGACGTAAGCAAATGTACTAAGTTGTAATAAACGACGGCCTCCATTTAAAAGAAACTCGCTTTATTTGGCTATTTTGGCGCAATTTCTAAAGTTTACAAACCCGAGAGCGCGCATCATGGGGACCATTTCTTGGTCAGACATTGTGTGGTAAGTAGTAGGAAAGCGGCGTTTCGCCGTGTAAGCACGTGTTTTTTCTGAAATAATTTTCGCCATCACGAATTTTGGGTCTTTGGCATCGGCAATGAGCAACGTTGTAGTTAAATTTCAACTTCTTTTAAATGATAATTTAACGTGGGGTTTATCAAATAAAAAAGTATGGGTAAGCCAGGTATTGCTAACCCGTACTTTTTTTCCGCATTGTTTAGAGAACAAGATATTTTTCGAAATTTTAATAGAGAGTGGCTTGTTAAAAGATAAATTGAATTGTGAAAAATGCATGGAACCATGCAGCTTAATTAAGCGAAAAAAATCATCAAATTGAAGCCTTTTGGAGGGGTAAGAAGTTGCCGAGCAGAAAAATCGTTAAGGATAGGTTCTTGGTTCTCCTGCAGGAAATTTTACTTTTGACATGGCACTTAATTTCAGGCACTAAAACTTACGATGTCTTGCGGTATTTTGGCTTTTCTTCTGCAACTGTAGCAGACTGGCGTCAATTTGTACATGAACAAGTTTTATAGATCATGTAGAATTGACATCAAGCAAAATTGGTGGGGTAGGAAAAGTTGTAGCGGTAGATGAATCCAAATTTGGCAAAAGAAAATATCATAGAGGGCATTATGTAGAGGGTCAGTGGGTTTTTGGGGGTGTTGAGCGCGATTCGGGAAAACTGCTTTTGGTGGCTGTTCCCGATCGCATTCAACGTACTTTAATTGAAATCATAAAGGAATGGATACAGCCAGGCACCACAATTATTTCGAACTGTTGGAGATGTGTTGACCACAGAAGGATTTAACCATCTAACAGTCAATCCTTCAGTTAACTTTGTTGACCCAGCTTCATTGTTCATCAACAGATAAAACACATAAATATAGTAAATGCCCTACCGGTTCAGCATCATAGTGATTTTACCAGAGGGCATTGGTTAAAAATGAAAAATCTATGTCCCATTCACTTATGAAAACTAAGCTGTCAGAAGTTCTGGAAAAAATACTTCCAGTATATCAAACGCTAGCGAACAATGAGTTCTTAGAAAGATGCAGTGCTTCAAAAACTCAGAATGCCAATGAAGGTATTCACAGTGTGATTTGGAAAAACTGCCCCCAAAAAATATTTGTTTCTAAAAAGCGACTCGAGATGAGTGTAATTTCTGCCATAGGTGGATATAATGTTGACTGTTTCAATAGTTTAAAATTTTTCAAACGTCCATAGCCTAGAGACATCTGTAGTCACTGACTGATGTCATTCTGAAAGACCTAACAATAAGAGGATGGGGGTATCACCTCCCTGCAATTGGTTTAGGAACAGCTCAACAAAAGAAATGATTACGAAATGTTCAAAAATATGTATTGACTCCACACACCAAACCAATGAGTATGATTTCTATTTACTAAATTTAATTGTACCAGATGAATATGGAATAGGTAACTCTGTTATAAATAAATTCGACGCGGTAACAATGTATTGTTTGTTTGAAAGAAAGCCCAATTAAAATATTAAAGTATTTGGGGAAGGTGATAAACATTTTGCTTTGCAAATGTCACCTTTATCATGCTCCGAAAAAACAATTGAATAATCTTATTTCTTGTTTCGAAATTAAAAATAAAATTTATGCTTCCTTGGTAGTGCCTTTAGAAGAAACAAATTCACTAAAGTTTAAACAAATGATGAAAAATTTTAAGGTTGCATTTGTTGATAATAAAGATCCTGCTTTTTTTAAACTATTTTGATTATTATTATTATAATATGATTTATGAGTATGTCACATCTTCAATTTTCACATGCCTATACGAATACAAGTATGTATTGTGAATCTTTTCACAAAAAAACCAAAGACCAGTTGTTTTTAACGCAAATTTAATCGCTGGGTGAATAACGCAATCGATGCATTGTTACAAATAGAGAAGGATACGTATTTATCGCACCAATACAGAATTATAACTGGCACTCCCACCAGTGTTTATCCTCCAACATATTACAAACTTCACAACAATGGTTTAAGGATTCCTGATCGAGATATTTATGTTAAGTCGACAAACTCATGGTTAGTGAAATCGCAGATAGAGGGCGATGTATTTTACGAAATTAAAAAGATTGCGGAAACGTGTTCAGATAATGATCAGTGCCATTCTAGGTGTATAAAACAGGCATGTTTATCTTTTTGCATGCATTTGCATACATGTGAATGCTCTGATAATCACGCGCACTCTGTAAACATATTCATAAAATTCATTCCTTAATGAGGGTGACGACTGCTCGTCTCCAATTGTGAAGCGAGACGAATCATCGTGCTACCACTACGGACCTGAAACACGCCAGCAAAGCTTAACAGCGGAAACATGAATTCACTACCCCTCAAGAAAGTAAAGGTTGTCATTTCTGCGGGACAGATGCTATTGACTTTTTTTATCAATCGTCATTGAGTGAGTAATTGTAGGGTTTAGTAGCGCAAGAGCCGGTTTCGGCTATACAGCGCCAAACATTGGCTTAAACCTATAAAAAATCTAAAAATTCTGTTAAAAATGAAAATTAATGATATGATTAAGGTATGAGTGAGTGGGTGAATGTAGGGTTTAATGGCGATTTCACCTAAATTGCGCCAATCAATTGTTAAAATATTAAAAATATTCACATCTTTAGATAGGAACACATTTCTGTAGCAAAAATATTCTGGCATAAAATATTCGACAATATTTATCTAAAAGAATAAAATTATAGCAATTTTTAATTTTTCAGCAGCTTTTAGAATACACAAGTAATACATTTAGCTAATCGTCAATAATTAAACTCATTAACCAAAAAACTGGAATAAACAATTTGAATAGTTAAAAAAATTATAATGACATTTTAATAATAAAATTCGATTGGAAAAATCATCGAATTAACTGCATTGGTATTAATTTTTTAATAAATTTTTTAAAAAAATAGTATGCAACGGTTTACAACACTTCAGCCAATTGAATTTGTTAAATCCCTATTGTAGATGCGTTGTGGAAGTACAGAGAAGGGTTACCACACACACATCTTCGGTATCGCAAAATAAGAATAGATAACATGTTTAATCCTTAAATATTGATTCAAATATAATAAACTCGAAACAAGTGTACAAAATATCAATGGAATTATCCAACAATTTATTAATTGATTGATGTTAATAGTAACTGACAACGATTGCAATAGTAAATTATATGATTAAATGCATCTTTGTGAAATTTGACATATTTTAAAGTTAAAAAAATTATTTAGGTCAAATTCAGAGCAAATGATTAAAACATTGTGTTTCTTCTTATGTAAACTTTTATGTGCTATCTTCTTACATAAAAAAAAATTCTTCCAAAAATTGTTTATAAAAATTGAGAATGCATACTTAATTTGAAGCAATAAAATCCAAGGTAAAAAAAAAAAGTTTTCATCACAAAAGTTTCAAAACTAAAAAACGATAAAAATTCATAATTTTTTTTTTCTAGTAAAATAATCTTTTTTGTTAAAATAAGTTTTTTATTTGCATATTTGTATATATTGAATACAAATTTTAACAAGCAAAAGTTAAAATATAATTAAAGTAAATAGACAAAAAACATTTTATAGTTATAATTGAAAATAGTTTTACAGTAAAATTATAAAATAAGAATGGGCGAGTGAATGTAGGGTTTAATGGCGCAAGAGCCGATTTCGGCTAAGCTGCGCCAATCAATCGTTAAAATATTAAAAATCCATTTAAAATACTCAAATATAGTTAAAAGCTCACACAAATAAAGAACAATCAGATTTTGGTGGGGCACACCCCACCAAGTCAGATAAGGTTAAAACAGTTCAGAAAAAGAAAACCAAAATATTTTATATTGAAGTAAAAATTGCTAATAACAAGTTTTTGGTGGGGATTACCCCCACCAAGTCCGATAAGTATGATTCAATCATGTCCCCTTCCGGTGCTTGGTCGGAGTTAAATATTTTTTTTTCCATTACTTCTGCCTCTTTTGCTTCGACATCATATATAAGCATGTCCTCTTCAGAAGTCTGTACGGGAGAACTCTTTATCGTTATTTGTGGTGCCATTTTTATATGTATTGCTGTTTCGTTCATTTTTTGTAGTAGCTTTTTCCTTCTTGCTCGAGATTTTATATTCTTCCTTTTTGAATATCGTACAAAAGATGCAGAAGGAGGTTGAGTACAGGAGTTAGATGAGGAAGCGGATATATTTGATGAAGTTTCCATAGGGCTGAACATAGGGTTGGTGGTTGAAAGTATTGCAGCAGAAATAGGATTTGGTGGCTGAGGCTCTGACACTGTAGTGGCTATTGAAGAGATTGAGGGCAAGAGGTGTGCTTGGGTTGAAGATGATGTGGAAACAGCAGGAGTGGATGTTGATATATCTGGTTTTGGGAGGGATGAAATTGGTTTAAGTAAATTTACATTTTATTTTTGTTATATTTTCATCGGTTTGTGTAGAATTATTTATAGTAGAGTATTTGGAAACTTGAGCATAAATTTGAGGTAATTGTGGAACTATTAATTTACGTGCTTCTGGATATGAAATATTTTTATTTGTTTTGATTTCCTGTATCTGTTTCTCTATTTTCCATTTAGGGCATAATTTAGAATCCGATGAGTGAGTGATTGTAGGGTTTATTGGCACAATATAGAATAAGAAAAGCATAATACAAACAGACCATATTAAAAGTAAATTTATAGTAAAGACAATACAGTATGTGTAATAATGAATAACATATAACTACTTAAAAAAATAAGCTTATTTGTTCAATACTGTTCTCAAAAATTTCTATAAATTCCTATTCTATCATTGAATAACAGTTTCCTAAATTATAAAATATCAACTTCTTTAAAAGATAAAAAGAAAAGAGTCATGTATACTAGAGTTGTTCTTTTAGCGTGTATACTTATATGTATTCTTTGAAAAGAAAAAAAAGTATTTTTCTGACTTCTTAACGTAGCGGAGGAATTGTGGTAACACTAATTTTCAACACTCAAATACGTCATGGCTTATGACGTAAGCAAATGTACTAAGTTGTAATAAACGACGGCCTCCATTTAAAAGAAACTCGCTTTATTTGGCTATTTTGGCGCAATTTCTAAAGTTTACAAACCCGAGAGCGCGCATCATGGGGACCATTTCTTGGTCAGACATTGTGTGGTAAGTAGTAGGAAAGCGGCGTTTCGCCGTGTAAGCACGTGTTTTTTCTGAAATAATTTTCGCCATCACGAATTTTGGGTCTTTGGCATCGGCAATGAGCAACGTTGTAGTTAAATTTCAACTTCTTTTAAATGATAATTTAACGTGGGGTTTATCAAATAAAAAAGTATGGGTAAGCCAGGTATTGCTAACCCGTACTTTTTTTCCGCATTGTTTAGAGAACAAGATATTTTTCGAAATTTTAATAGAGAGTGGCTTGTTAAAAGATAAATTGAATTGTGAAAAATGCATGGAACCATGCAGCTTAATTAAGCGAAAAAAATCATCAAATTGAAGCCTTTTGGAGGGGTAAGAAGTTGCCGAGCAGAAAAATCGTTAAGGATAGGTTCTTGGTTCTCCTGCAGGAAATTTTACTTTTGACATGGCACTTAATTTCAGGCACTAAAACTTACGATGTCTTGCGGTATTTTTGGCTTTTCTTCTGCAACTGTAGCAGACTGGCGTCAATTTGTACATGAACAAGTTTTATAGATCATGTAGAATTGACATCAAGCAAAATTGGTGGGGTAGGAAAAGTTGTAGCGGTAGATGAATCCAAATTTGGCAAAAGAAAATATCATAGAGGGCATTATGTAGAGGGTCAGTGGGTTTTTGGGGGTGTTGAGCGCGATTCGGGAAAACTGCTTTTGGTGGCTGTTCCCGATCGCATTCAACGTACTTTAATTGAAATCATAAAGGAATGGATACAGCCAGGCACCACAATTATTTCGAACTGTTGGAGATGTGTTGACCACAGAAGGATTTAACCATCTAACAGTCAATCCTTCAGTTAACTTTGTTGACCCAGCTTCATTGTTCATCAACAGATAAAACACATAAATATAGTAAATGCCCTACCGGTTCAGCATCATAGTGATTTTACCAGAGGGCATTGGTTAAAAATGAAAAATCTATGTCCCATTCACTTATGAAAACTAAGCTGTCAGAAGTTCTGGAAAAAATACTTCCAGTATATCAAACGCTAGCGAACAATGAGTTCTTAGAAAGATGCAGTGCTTCAAAAACTCAGAATGCCAATGAAGGTATTCACAGTGTGATTTGGAAAAACTGCCCCCAAAAAATATTTGTTTCTAAAAAGCGACTCGAGATGAGTGTAATTTCTGCCATAGGTGGATATAATGTTGACTGTTTCAATAGTTTAAAATTTTTCAAACGTCCATAGCCTAGAGACATCTGTAGTCACTGACTGATGTCATTCTGAAAGACCTAACAATAAGAGGATGGGGGTATCACCTCCCTGCAATTGGTTTAGGAACAGCTCAACAAAAGAAATGATTACGAAATGTTCAAAAATATGTATTGACTCCACACACCAAACCAATGAGTATGATTTCTATTTACTAAATTTAATTGTACCAGATGAATATGGAATAGGTAACTCTGTTATAAATAAATTCGACGCGGTAACAATGTATTGTTTGTTTGAAAGAAAGCCCAATTAAAATATTAAAGTATTTGGGGAAGGTGATAAACATTTTGCTTTGCAAATGTCACCTTTATCATGCTCCGAAAAAACAATTGAATAATCTTATTTCTTGTTTCGAAATTAAAAATAAAATTTATGCTTCCTTGGTAGTGCCTTTAGAAGAAACAAATTCACTAAAGTTTAAACAAATGATGAAAAATTTTAAGGTTGCATTTGTTGATAATAAAGATCCTGCTTTTTTTAAACTATTTTGATTATTATTATTATAATATGATTTATGAGTATGTCACATCTTCAATTTTCACATGCCTATACGAATACAAGTATGTATTGTGAATCTTTTCACAAAAAAACCAAAGACCAGTTGTTTTTAACGCAAATTTAATCGCTGGGTGAATAACGCAATCGATGCATTGTTACAAATAGAGAAGGATACGTATTTATCGCACCAATACAGAATTATAACTGGCACTCCCACCAGTGTTTATCCTCCAACATATTACAAACTTCACAACAATGGTTTAAGGATTCCTGATCGAGATATTTATGTTAAGTCGACAAACTCATGGTTAGTGAAATCGCAGATAGAGGGCGATGTATTTTACGAAATTAAAAAGATTGCGGAAACGTGTTCAGATAATGATCAGTGCCATTCTAGGTGTATAAAACAGGCATGTTTATCTTTTTGCATGCATTTGCATACATGTGAATGCTCTGATAATCACGCGCACTCTGTAAACATATTCATAAAATTCATTCCTTAATGAGGGTGACGACTGCTCGTCTCCAATTGTGAAGCGAGACGAATCATCGTGCTACCACTACGGACCTGAAACACGCCAGCAAAGCTTAACAGCGGAAACATGAATTCACTACCCCTCAAGAAAGTAAAGGTTGTCATTTCTGCGGGACAGATGCTATTGACTTTTTTTATCAATCGTCATTGAGTGAGTAATTGTAGGGTTTAGTAGCGCAAGAGCCGGTTTCGGCTATACAGCGCCAAACATTGGCTTAAACCTATAAAAAATCTAAAAATTCTGTTAAAAATGAAAATTAATGATATGATTAAGGTATGAGTGAGTGGGTGAATGTAGGGTTTAATGGCGATTTCACCTAAATTGCGCCAATCAATTGTTAAAATATTAAAAATATTCACATCTTTAGATAGGAACACATTTCTGTAGCAAAAATATTCTGGCATAAAATATTCGACAATATTTATCTAAAAGAATAAAATTATAGCAATTTTTAATTTTTCAGCAGCTTTTAGAATACACAAGTAATACATTTAGCTAATCGTCAATAATTAAACTCATTAACCAAAAAACTGGAATAAACAATTTGAATAGTTAAAAAAATTATAATGACATTTTAATAATAAAATTCGATTGGAAAAATCATCGAATTAACTGCATTGGTATTAATTTTTTAATAAATTTTTTAAAAAAATAGTATGCAACGGTTTACAACACTTCAGCCAATTGAATTTGTTAAATCCCTATTGTAGATGCGTTGTGGAAGTACAGAGAAGGGTTACCACACACACATCTTCGGTATCGCAAAATAAGAATAGATAACATGTTTAATCCTTAAATATTGATTCAAATATAATAAACTCGAAACAAGTGTACAAAATATCAATGGAATTATCCAACAATTTATTAATTGATTGATGTTAATAGTAACTGACAACGATTGCAATAGTAAATTATATGATTAAATGCATCTTTGTGAAATTTGACATATTTTAAAGTTAAAAAAATTATTTAGGTCAAATTCAGAGCAAATGATTAAAACATTGTGTTTCTTCTTATGTAAACTTTTATGTGCTATCTTCTTACATAAAAAAAAATTCTTCCAAAAATTGTTTATAAAAATTGAGAATGCATACTTAATTTGAAGCAATAAAATCCAAGGTAAAAAAAAAAAGTTTTCATCACAAAAGTTTCAAAACTAAAAAACGATAAAAATTCATAATTTTTTTTTTCTAGTAAAATAATCTTTTTTGTTAAAATAAGTTTTTTATTTGCATATTTGTATATATTGAATACAAATTTTAACAAGCAAAAGTTAAAATATAATTAAAGTAAATAGACAAAAAACATTTTATAGTTATAATTGAAAATAGTTTTACAGTAAAATTATAAAATAAGAATGGGCGAGTGAATGTAGGGTTTAATGGCGCAAGAGCCGATTTCGGCTAAGCTGCGCCAATCAATCGTTAAAATATTAAAAATCCATTTAAAATACTCAAATATAGTTAAAAGCTCACACAAATAAAGAACAATCAGATTTTGGTGGGGCACACCCCACCAAGTCAGATAAGGTTAAAACAGTTCAGAAAAAGAAAACCAAAATATTTTATATTGAAGTAAAAATTGCTAATAACAAGTTTTTGGTGGGGATTACCCCACCAAGTCCGATAAGTATGATTCAATCATGTCCCCTTCCGGTGCTTGGTCGGAGTTAAATATTTTTTTTTCCATTACTTCTGCCTCTTTTGCTTCGACATCATATATAAGCATGTCCTCTTCAGAAGTCTGTACGGGAGAACTCTTTATCGTTATTTGTGGTGCCATTTTTATATGTATTGCTGTTTCGTTCATTTTTTGTAGTAGCTTTTTCCTTCTTGCTCGAGATTTTATATTCTTCCTTTTTGAATATCGTACAAAAGATGCAGAAGGAGGTTGAGTACAGGAGTTAGATGAGGAAGCGGATATATTTGATGAAGTTTCCATAGGGCTGAACATAGGGTTGGTGGTTGAAAGTATTGCAGCAGAAATAGGATTTGGTGGCTGAGGCTCTGAGACTGTAGTGGCTATTGAAGAGATTGAGGGCAAGAGGTGTGCTTGGGTTGAAGATGATGTGGAAACAGCAGGAGTGGATGTTGATATATCTGGTTTTGGGAGGGATGAAATTGGTTTAAGTAAATTTACATTTTATTTTTGTTATATTTTCATCGGTTTGTGTAGAATTATTTATAGTAGAGTATTTGGAAACTTGAGCATAAATTTGAGGTAATTGTGGAACTATTAATTTACGTGCTTCTGGATATGAAATATTTTTATTTGTTTTGATTTCCTGTATCTGTTTCTCTATTTTCCATTTAGGGCATAATTTAGAATCCGATGAGTGAGTGATTGTAGGGTTTATTGGCACAATATAGAATAAGAAAAGCATAATACAAACAGACCATTTTAAAAGTAAATTTATAGTAAAGACAATACAGTATGTGTGTAATAATGAATAACATATAACTACTTAAAAAAATAAGCTTATTTGTTCAATACTGTTCTCAAAAATTTCTATAAATTCCTATTCTATCATTGAATAACAGTTTCCTAAATTATAAAATATCAACTTCTTTAAAAGATAAAAAGAAAAGAGTCATGTATACTAGAGTTGTTCTTTTAGCGTGTATACTTATATGTATTCTTTGAAAAGAAAAAAAATTATTTTTCTGACTTCTTAACGTAGCGGAGGAATTGTGGTAACACTAATTTTCAACACTCAAATACGTCATGGCTTATGACGTAAGCAAATGTACTAAGTTGTAATAAACGACGGCCTCCATTTAAAAGAAACTCGCTTTATTTGGCTATTTTGGCGCAATTTCTAAAGTTTACAAACCCGAGAGCGCGCATCATGGGGACCATTTCTTGGTCAGACATTGTGTGGTAAGTAGTAGGAAAGCGGCGTTTCGCCGTGTAAGCACGTGTTTTTCTGAAATAATTTTCGCCATCACGAATTTTGGGTCTTTGGCATCGGCAATGAGCAACGTTGTAGTTAAATTTCAACTTCTTTTAAATGATAATTTAACGTGGGGTTTATCAAATAAAAAAGTATGGGTAAGCCAGGTATTGCTAACCGTACTTTTTTTCCGCATTGTTTAGAGAACAAGATATTTTTCGAAATTTTTAATAGAGAGTGGCTTGTTAAAAGATAAATTGAATTGTGAAAAATGCATGGAACATGCAGCTTAATTAAGCGAAAAAATCATCAAATTGAAGCCTTTTGGAGGGGTAAGAAGTTGCCGAGCAGAAAAATCGTTAAGGATAGGTTCTTGGTTCTCCTGCAGGAAATTTTACTTTTGACATGGCACTTAATTTCAGGCACTAAAACTTACGATGTCTTGCGGTATTTTGGCTTTTCTTCTGCAACTGTAGCAGACTGGCGTCAATTTGTACATGAACAAGTTTTATAGATCATGTAGAATTGACATCAAGCAAAATTGGTGGGGTAGGAAAAGTTGTAGCGGTAGATGAATCCAAATTTGGCAAAAGAAAATATCATAGAGGGCATTATGTAGAGGGTCAGTGGGTTTTTGGGGGTGTTGAGCGCGATTCGGGAAAACTGCTTTTGGTGGCTGTTCCCGATCGCATTCAACGTACTTTAATTGAAATCATAAAGGAATGGATACAGCCAGGCACCACAATTATTTCGAACTGTTGGAGATGTGTTGACCACAGAAGGATTTAACCATCTAACAGTCAATCCTTCAGTTAACTTTGTTGACCCAGCTTCATTGTTCATCAACAGATAAAACACATAAATATAGTAAATGCCCTACCGGTTCAGCATCATAGTGATTTTACCAGAGGGCATTGGTTAAAAATGAAAAATCTATGTCCCATTCACTTATGAAAACTAAGCTGTCAGAAGTTCTGGAAAAAATACTTCCAGTATATCAAACGCTAGCGAACAATGAGTTCTTAGAAAGATGCAGTGCTTCAAAAACTCAGAATGCCAATGAAGGTATTCACAGTGTGATTTGGAAAAACTGCCCCCAAAAATATTTGTTTCTAAAAAGCGACTCGAGATGAGTGTAATTTCTGCCATAGGTGGATATAATGTTGACTGTTTTCTTCTACAACTGTAGCAGACTGGCGTCAATTTGTACATGAACAAGTTTTATAGATCATGTAGAATTGACATCAAGCAACAGGTGTTGAATCCAAATTTGGCAAAGAAAATATCAGAGGTCAGGTTTTGGGTGTTGAGCGCGATTCGGGAAACTGTTTCTGCGGTTCCCGATCGCATTCAACGTACTTTAATTGAAACGCCAGTGAATGGATACAGCCAGGCACCACAAATTATTTCGAATCAAGTTGATGTACAATCAGCCTGCAGCGATTTAACCATCTAACAGTCAACTTTCAGTTAACTTGTTGACCCAGCTTCATTGTTCATCAACAGATAAAACACATAACATAGTACGCCCTACCGTTCAGCATCATAGTGATTTAACAGAGGCATTGTTGCACGAAAATCTATGTCCCATTCACTTGGCGAAAACTGTTGTCAGAAGTTCTGGTGTCATCAGTATATCAAACGCCAGCGAACAATGAAAGTTTCAGATGCAGTGCTTCAAAACCAGAATGCCAATGAAGGTATATTCTACAGGATTTGGAAACTGCCCCAAAATATTTGTCTCAGTTATGGACGTCGGAAAATTTTAACTATTGAACAGTCAATACATATCCAATTTGCTGCAGAAATTACTCATCTCGAGTCGCTTTTTGTAGAAACAAATATTTTGGGGCAGTTTTCCAAATCACATCAGAATACCTTCATTACATTCTGAGTTTTTGAAGCACTGCATCTTCTAAGAACTCATTGTTGCCAGCGTTTGATATACTGGAAGTATTTTTCCAGAACTTCTGACATTAGTTTTCATAAGTGAATAGATTATGATTTTCATTTTTAACCAATGCCCTGGTAAAATCACTGCGATGCTGAACCGGTGGCATTTAGTCATATTTATGTGTTTATCTGTTGATGAACAATGGTTGGGCTCAACAGTTAAATTGAAGGATTGACTGTTAGATGGTTAAATCCTTCGTGGTCAACATCTCCAACAGTTCGAAATAATTGTGGTGCCTGGCTGTATCCACCTTTATGATTTCACCAGTACGTTGAAGGATCGGGAACAGCCACCAAAAGCAGTTTTCCTGAATCGCGCTCAACACCTAAACCACTGACCCTACATACTGCCCTATGATATTTTCTTTGCCAAATTTGATTCATCTACTGCCAACTTTTCCTACCCCAATTACTTGCTTTCTGATGTCAATTCATGATCTATAAACTTGTTCATGTACAAACTGACGCCAGTCTGCTACAGTTGTAGAAGAAAGCCAAAAAGCAAAACACCGCAAGACACGTAAGTTTAGTGCTCCCCGAATTATGCTGCTGTCAAAGTAAAATTTCCTGCAGTGAGAACCAAGAACCTATCCTCAACGATTTTCTGCTCGGCAACTTACCCTCCAAAGGCTTCATAAAGATACAAGTTTGCTTAATTGCTGCATGGTTCCATGCATTTTTCACAATTCAATTTATCTTAACAAGCCACCTCATTAAAATTGAAAAATATCTGCTCAAAACAATGTGAAAAAGCCGTTAGCAATACTATTTACCTATTACTTTTTATTTGATAACCCCACGTTAAATTATCATTAAAAGAAGTTGAAATTAACTACAACGTTGCTCACACGATGCCAAAGACCCAAAATTCAGATGGCGAAAATATTTCAGAAAAACACGTTTATTAATGGCGAAACGCTGCTTTCCTCTACTACTTACCAATATAATACCGTTCGACCAAGAAATGGTCCCGGCGATGCGCGCTCGGTTTGTAAACTTAGAAATTGCGCCAAATAGCCAAATTAAAGCGAGTTTCTTAATGGAGTGTGTCGTCGTTTAATACAACCAGTATTATTTGTTACGTCATGTCATGACGCGTATTTGAGTGTTGAAAATTATATACCACAATTCCTCCGCTACGTTAAAAGTCAGAAAATAATTTTTCAAAGAATATATATACATCGCCAAAAGAACAACTCTATATACATGACTTTTCTTTATCTTGTGCCAGTTGATATTTATAATTTAGGAACCATTATTCAATGATAGAATAGAATTATAGAAATTTTGAGAACAGTATTGAACAAATGTTTATTTTTGGCAGTTATATGTTATCTATTGTTACACACTGTATTGTTCTTAATATAAATTTACTTTAATATGGTCTTAGATATACTTTTCTTATTCTATATTGTGCCACAACCCACAATCACTAATTATCGATTCTAAATTATGCTCCTAAATGGGAGAGAAACAGATACAGAAATCAAACAACAAAAATATTTGTTATCCAGAAGCACGTAAATTAATAACCACAATTGCCTCAAATTTATGCTCAAGTTTCAAATACTTACTATAAATACCTCTACACAAAACTGATGAAAATATAACAAAATAAACAATTTATTTAAACCATCATCCTCCCAAACCAGATATAACATCCACCCTGTTGTTTCCACATCATCTTCAACCTGCCAATACCTCTTGCTCACCTTCAATAGCCACAGTAACAGAGCCTCTCAGCCACCAACCTATTTCTGCTGCACATTAACCACCAACTTATGTTCACAGCTCCTATGGAAACTTTATCAACATATCCGCTTCCTCATCTAATCCTCACTAACCCTTTCACATCTTTTGTAACATAGTTCAAAAGCGAAGAATACGCAAAATTGAGCAAGAAGAAAGTTAATTATAAAAATGAACGAAACAGCACACATAGGTGTCGGCACCACAAATAACGATGAGTTTCCAAACAGACTTCTGAAGTTGAGGAAGAAGAGCATATGCCGGTATATGAGTTCACAAAGAGGCAGAAGTAATGGAAAAATATATTTAACCTGACCAAGCACCGGAAGGAAACATTGATTGAATCATATCGGACTTGGTGGGGTTAACCTCACCAAAACTTATTAGCAATTTTTACCAATATAAAAGACGGGTTTTCTTTTCTGAACTGTTTTAACTCTATTCACTTAGGTGTCAATTAAAATCTGATTGTTCTTTATTTGTGCGTGAGCTTAACTATATTTGAGTATTTTAAATGGATTTTTAATATTTTAACGATTGATTGGCGTGCTTAATGAAATCGGCTCTGCGCCATTAAACCAAGCATTCACTGCCCATTCTTATTTTATAATTTTACTGTAAACTATTAATTATAACTATAAATGTTTTTGCCTATTTACTTTAATTATATATTTTAACTTTGTTGTTAAAATTTGTATTCAATATATACAACATGCAAATAAAACTTATTTTAACAAAAAGATTATTTTATCAGAAAAATTATGAATTTATCTGTTTTTAGTTTTGAACTTTGTGATGAAACTTTTTACCTTTGATTTTATTGTTTCAAATTAAGTATATTCTCACTTTATAAATAATTTTGAAGAATTTTTATGTAAGAAGATAGCACATAAAGTTTACATAAGAAGGAAACACAATGTTTTAACTTATTTGCTCTGAATTTACCTAAATAATTTTAACTTTAAAATATGTCAAATTTCACAAAGATGCATTTAATCATAATTTAATATTGCAATCGTTATGTCAGTTACTATTAACATCAATCACTTTAATAAATTGTTGGATAATTCCATTGATATTTTGTACACTTGTTTCGAGTTTAATATTTGAATCAATATTTAAGGATTAAACATGTTATCTATTCTTATTTTATGATACCGAAGATGTGTAAATCCCTTCTGTACTTCCACAACGCATCTACAATAGGGATTTAATAAATTAATTATTGAAGTATTGTAAACCGCGATACTATTTTTAAAAATTTATTAAAATTAATACCAATGCAGTTAATCTGATGATTTTTCCAATCGAATTTATTATTAAATGTCATTATAATTTTTAACTATTCAAATTGTTTAATTCCAGTTTTTGTTAATGAGTTTAATTATTGACGATTAGCTAAATGTATTACCAGTATTCTAAAAGCTGCCGAAAATTAAAATTGGTAATTTATTCTTTAGATAAATATTGTCGAATATTTTATGCCAGAATATTTTGCTACAGAAAGTGTTCTATCTAAAGATGTGAATATTTTTAATATTTTAACAATTGATTATGCATTTAGGTGAAATGCTTATTAAACCCTACATTCACCCACTCACTACACCTAATCATATCATTAATTTTCATTTTTAACAGAATTTTAGATTTTTATAGGTTTAAGCCAATGTTTATGCTGTATAAATGAAACCGTTTGCGCTACTAAACCCTACAATTACTCACTCAATGACGATTGATAAAAGTCAATAGCATCTGTCCCAGAAATGACAACCTTACTTCTTGAGGGTAGTGAACGACAGCCTGCTGTTAAGCTTTGCTGGTGTGTTTCAGGTCCGTAGTGGTAGCACGATGATTCGTCTCGCTTCACAATTGGAGACGAGCAGTCGTCACCCTCATTAAGGAATGAATTTTATGAATATGTTTACAGAGTGCGCGCGATTATCAGAGTATTCATTACGTACAAACGCATGCAAAGATAAACATGCCTGTTTTACACCCAGAATGGCACCCTGATCATTATCTGAACACGTTTCGCAATCTTTAATTCGTAAAATACATCGCCCCATCTGCGTGATTTCACTAACCATGAGTTTGTCGACTAACATAAATATCTCGATCAGAAACCAGCCAGCGTAAGCTGTAACAGTTAGTAGTGCTGTTTGTGGCGCAGCAAATTCGAAGGCAGTAAAGCACCACAACATGGTCGAGCCAGGCACGCCCAGTATTACCAGCAAACACCTGTTTTACGCGATCGCGCGGTGCGTCGGTGGTCGGGAAAGTGGAAAGTCGGTAGTAGAAAATGCAACGTAAAGGCGGCGGTTCGCAGTTTAAAAGCAGGATCTTTATTATCAACAAATGCAACCTGCAAAATTTTCATCATTTGTTTAAACTTTAGTGAATTTGTTTAAAAGGCACTACCATGAAGCATACCATTTTTAATTTTGAAACAAGAAATAAGATTATTCACTGTTTTTCGAGTATTGATAAAGGTGACATTTGCAAAGCAAAATGTTTATCACCTTCCCCAAATACTTTAATATTTTAATTGGGTTTCTTCAAACAAACAATACATTGTTACTGCGTCGAATTTATTTATAACAGAGTTACCTATTCCATATTCACTGGTACAATTAAATTTAGTAACAGGAAATCATACTATTGGTTTGTGTGGAGTCAATACATATTTTTGAACATTTCGTAATCATTTTTGTTGGCTGTTCTAAACTAATTGTAGGAGGTAGACTTCATCCTCTTATTTCAGTAGGGTTCAGAATGACATCAATAGTGACTACAGATGTTCCTAGGCTATGGACGTTTGAAAATTCTTAACTATTGAAACAGCTTCCAACATTATATCCACCTATGCAGAAATTACACCTATCTCGAGTCGCTTTAGAAACAAATATTTTTGGGGTAGTTTTTCCAAATCACACTGTGAATACCTTCATTGGTTCTTGAGTTTTTGAAGCAATTGCATCTTCTGGGAACTCATTGTTCGCTAGCGTTTGATATGCTACTGAAGTATTTTTCCAGAACTTGACAGCTTAGTTTTCATAAGTGAATGGGACAGATTTTCATTTCAACCAATGCCCTCTGGTAAATCATCATGATGCCGAACCGGTAGGGTTATTTACTATATTATGTTTTATCTGTTGATGAACAATGAAGCTGGTCAACAAAGTTAACTGAAGGATTGACTGTTAGATGGTTAAATCCTTCTGTAGTCAACACATCTCCAATGCTCGAAATAATTGTAGTTCGGTTGCATCCATTCCTTTATGATTTCACCAGCAATGCTGAATGCGATCGAACAGCCACCAAAGCAAGTTTTCCCGAATCGCGCTCAACACCCCTAAACCCACTGACCCTACATAATGCCCTCTATGATATTTTCTTTGCCAATTTGATTCATTCACCGCTACAACTTTTCCTACTCCACCACTTCTTATTTGACACCCTACATGATCTGCGCAAACTTGTTCATGTACAAATTGGACGCCAGTCTGCTACAGTTGTAGAAGAAAAGCCAAAAATACAAGACATCGTAAGTCAGTGCTCAAATTATGCCATGTCAAAAGTAAAATCTCCTGCAGAGAATAAGAACTATCCTTAACGATTTTCTGCTCGGCAACTTTCACCTCCAAAAGGCTTCAATGTGATGATGTTTTCCGCTTAATTGCTGCATGGTTCCATGCATTACAATTCAATTTATCTTTAACAAGCTTCACTCTATTAAAATTTCGAAAATATCTTGTTCTCTAAACACGTGAAAAGTAATGGTTAGGCAATGTTCGGCTTACCCATACTTTTTATTTGATAAAACCCCACGTTAAATTATTATCATTTAAAAGAAGTTGAATTTAACTACAACGCGTTCATTTGCTGATGCCAAAGACCCAAAATTGTGATGGCGAAAATTGATTTCAGAAAAACACGCTTATTATCGGCGAACGCCGCTTTCCCACTACTTACCACACAATGTTCGACCAAGAAATGGTCCCCATGATGCGCTCGGGTTTGTAAACTTTAGAAATTGCGCCAAATAGCCAAATAAAGCGAGTTTTTAAATGGAGGTCATCGTTATTACAACTTAGTACATTTGTTTACGCCGTTTCATGATGTATTTGGGAGTGTTGAAAATTAGTGTTACCACAATTCCTCCGCTACGTTATTAAAAAGTCAGAAAATAATTTTTCAAAGAATACATATAAGCATATTAATGCTAAAGAACAACTTAGTATACATATTTAATTTTCTTTATCTGTAAAGAAGTTATATTTTATAATTTAGAAACTGTTATTCACGATAGAATAGGAATTTATAGAAATTTTTGAGAACAGTATTGAACAAATGTTATTTTTAAGAATATGTTATTCATTATTACATATTACTGTATTGTCTTTAATATAAATTTACTTTAATATGGTCTGTTTGTAATATACTTTTTCTATTCTATTGTGCCAATAAACTTACACCTACTCCACTCATCGGATTCAAATTATGTCTCTAAATGGAAAATAGAGAAACAGATACAGGAAATCAAAACAAATGTAACATTTCATATCCAGAAGCACGTAAATTAATAGTTCCACCAAATTATGCTCAAGTCAACACTTACTATTATAAATAATTCTATTACACAAACTGATGAAAATATAACAAAATAAAATGTAAATTTACTTAAACCAATTTCATCCTCCCAAAACCAGATATATCAATATCCACCCTGCTGTTTCACATCATCTTCAACCCAAGTAATAATTCTCTTGCCCTCAATCTCTTTCTGTTAATACTACAGTAAATAGAGCTCTAAATACCAAACTTACTTGCTGCAATACTAAATCCAATTAACCCTATGTTCCAGCCCTATGGAAACTTCATCAAATATATCCATTTCTCATCTAATCCCTACTAACTCTCTGCATTTTGTGTCAGATAATCAAAAGGAAGAATATAAAATTTATAAGAAGGAAAAGTTACTACAAAATGAACGAAACAGCAATACATATAAAATACACCATAAATAACGATAAAGAGTTCTCCGTACAGACTTGAAGAGAAGAAGAGTGACAGTTATATGATGTCGAAGCAAAAGAGGCATGAAGAAAAATATTTAACTCCGACCAAGCACCGGAAGCGAAACATGATTGAATCATACTTTATCGGATTAGTGGGGTAATCCCCACCAAAACTGAAAGCATATAATTTTAATAATATAAATATTTTATTTTTCTGAACTGTTTTAATCTTTTTATTCGATCAGGTGCCCCACCAAAATCAGATTGTTCTTTATTTAGTGAGTTTTAACTATATTTGAGTATTTTAAATGATTTTTAATATTTAATGATTGATTGGCGTAGCTGAATGAAATGGCTCTGCGCCATTAAACCCTACATTCACTCGCCCATTCTTATTTTATAATTTTATTGCAAAACTATTTTCAATTATAACTATAAATGTTTTGTCTATTATTTAATTATATTTAATTTTGTTTGTTAAAATTTATACCAATATATACAAATATGCAACAAAACTATTTTTAACAAAAGATTATTTTATCAGAAAAATTACACTTTTATCGTTTTTAGTTTTGAAATTTTGTGATGAAACTTTTTACTCTTGATTTTATTGTCAAATTAAGTATGGTCTTCAATTTTTATAAACAATTTTGAAGAATTTTTATGTAAGAAGATAAATATAAAGTTTACATAAGAAGAAACACACGCTTTAATCATTTGCTCTGAATTTGACCTAAATAATTTTTAACTTTAAATATGTCAATTTCACAAAGATGCATTTAACTAAGAGTAATTTACTATTGCAATCGTTGTCGTTACTATTAACATCAATCACTACGTAAATTGCTGGATAATTCCATTGATATTTGTACACTTGTTTCGAGTTTATAATATTTGAATCAATATTTAAGGATTAAACATGTTATCTATTCTCTTATTTTGCGATACCGAAGATGTGGGTAAACTTTCTGTACTTCCACAACGCATCTGCCAGGATTTAACAAATTCAATTGTTGAAGTGTTGTAAACCGTTGCATACCATTTTTAAAGTTCTATTAAAAATTAATACTTAAATGTAAGTATCTGATGATTTTCCAATCGAATTTTAGTTATTGTTGTCATTATAATTTTAACTATTCAAATTGTTTATTCCAGTTTTTACATGAGTTTAATATTGACGATTAGCCAATGTGGTTAATAAAGTATTCTAAAAGCTGCTGGCAATTAAAATTACAGGTACTTATTCTTAGATAAATATTGTCGAATATTTTGCTGTGAATATTTTGCTACAGAAATGTGTTCCATTCAAAGATGTGAATATTTAATATTTTGGTAGTGTGGGTAATCAAATTGATTGGCGCAATTTAGTGAAACGCTATTAAACCCTACATTCACTCAATTCACTCATACCCAATCATAATACTTTCTATTTTAACAAAATTTAGATTTTATAAGCTGTTAATGTTACGTGCTGTATAGCCGAAACCGCTCCGTCACCCTCATTAAGGAATGAATTATAATATATAGAGTGTGATGATCAGAGTGACTACATGTATGCAATGCATGCAAAAGATAAATAGCGTCTGTTTTATACACCTAGAATGGCACTGATCATTATCTACCGTTTCCGTAATCTTAATTTCGTAAATGCACTTTCATTCAGTGATTTCACTAACCATATGCTTGTCGATCTAACATAAATATCTCGATCAGAACTTAAACTATTGTTGTGAAGTTTGTATTATGTTGGAGTGTGACAAACACTGGTGGAGTGCCGTTATAATTCTGAAGGTTGATAAATACGTATCTTCTATTTGTAACAATGAATGATTGCGTTATTCACCAAAGGATTAAATTTGTGTTAAAACAACTGGTCTTGGTTTTTGTAGCATTCACAATACATACTTGTATTCGTATAGGCATGTGAAAATTGAAGATGTGACATACCCATAAATCATATTATAATAATAATCAAATAGTTTAAAAAGCAGGATTTTATTATCAACAATGCAACTAAAATTTTTCATCATTTGTTTAAACTTTAGTGAATTACTTTTCTAAAGGCACCAACAAGGAAGCATAAATTTTATTTTTAATTTCGAAACAAGAAGTTAAGATTATTCAATTCATTTTTCGAGCATGATAAAGGTGTGACATTTGCAAAGCAAAATGTTTATCACCTTCCAAATACTTAATAATATTTTAATTGGGCTTTTCAAAATTAGCAATACATTGTTAATGTCGAATTTATTTATAACAGAGTTACTATTCATATTCATCTTGGTACACTAAATTTAGTAACAGAAATCATACTGTTTGTGTGGAGTCATTGCATATTTTTGAACATTTCGTAATCATTTTCTTTGTTGAGCTGTTCCTAAACCAATTGCAGGAGGTGATACCATCCTCTTATTGTTAGGTCTTTCAGACGACATCAGTCAGCATCATGGTCGTGTCTCTAGTTATGGACGTTTGAAAATTTTAAACTATTGAA
>BMAO01014251.1:0-117267 GCA_019973975.1 Trichonephila clavata
AGAGTTGGGGTTCTAGGTGCTTTTTAAACAAATATCCCAAAAATATCAAAATATTTTTGCTTTGTTTTGTCTTTGAGCAACTTGATTTGTCTGCATTGTTGTAACAACGTTATTGTTACAACAATAACAAAAGTTGGCTTCGAAAATCGGTTTTCAGCCAAACTGGAATTTCATGATGTTGCTCCATTGACTGAATTAACTCTTTCCTTAAAAAATAAATGCTTTTAACCTGTGATTAATTTGAAATATATTTTATTTTAATCCCAATTTTTACAATTTTATACCTTTTTTACAAATTGACCAGTTTGAGGCTTATGGAGCATGAGCAGGAAGAAACAACACTCTGATACATCACAACTCATAGCTTTCTTTATTTTTAAAAAAGCGATTTAGAGTGAAAACTTTAAGAATGTAAGAAAATACTGAAATGCTTCCTTCAGATACTATTATTTTCTTATGAAACTTTCTTTATACAGTGAATGCAAATAAAAATGTCTAGATTTTCTCTCCCATACTTCTTTTTTAAAGTAATATATTTTTAATCAAATAATCAAACATCAAAAAATAAGCAATCATTTTTCATTCATTATTTAATAAAAATGGATATAAATTAGTATTTTTCAAAAAAACAAAATCGGTATTGTTTTTTTTATTCATTACAAAATGAATTTTTTAATAATAATATCGTACATTGTTTGTTCTGCATTAGTTTTGTAAACTTCAAATCGAAAATAGAAATTTAAAGAAACATCTTATCACTTGGAAAAAAGGGAAAAAGAGTTTTACACACGAAAAGTCCCATGTAACGCCAGGCTAAACTGAGGGAAAAGAAAACCTGTCTTTAAAGGAAAAGAAATTGAAGACTTTTTGGAAAAGATAATTTTAATGACATAAGTATAGAAATTCCTTATACACCCTTACCCAGAAGTTCTGGCATCGAGAGGGAAAAGGGAAATTTCTATTGGGATAAAGTTGGAAAACCCCGGTCAACGCCGGGCTAAATGGAGGCAAAAAAGACCAGACCAACGGACAAAGATGTGGAAGAAATTTCAAAAAGGGAATTTTAATGAAAAAATATAGAAATCACACACAAACGAAGAAGTAATGTCATCGAGATGGAAAGAATAAATTTCCAATGGCAAAAAATTATAAACTCGAAGCAGCCCGTGCAGCGTCAGGCCATGCATTCATAACATATACAACAATTACATAAGTTCACGCTAAAAATTGATTTAAGGCAGATTGAAATTTTATGACGTAGCTTTTTTGATTTAATTCATTGACAGATTAAAAAATAAATGTTTTTAACTTGTGATTAGTGTGAAACATATCCTTGAAATCATAATTTTTCAATTATTTATGTTAACGTCGAAATCCGGTTTTCAGCCAAACTGGAATTTTATTTTGACTGATTTTGACTCTTTGATTGAAAAATAATTGCCTTTAATATGTGATTTATTTGAAATGTTTTTTTATTAAAAACACAATTTCTAAAATGGAAATATCTCTATGGATTTTTTTAAAATTAAATTCCGAAAAGAAATCAAACTATTTTTTAAGCAGATTGGTACATTTTTTACCTTTTCCAATGCTTCCAAGTTAATTTGAAAAGAAATATTGAATAACTTCTTTAAAAATTCGCAAAATTTCGAAAATTTCTATTTTTTGACCTTTTTCAAACAAAAAACTTTTTTTAAAAAAAGGTAGTTTTTCGTTTCTGGGAACCGTAAAAATACAACGAAAATTATAGTCAAAATCGCCACCTGCCAATAATAATTAATGGTGGTAAACCTATCACAGAATTCGAGAATTTGAGGGCTTATGGTGCATGGAAAGACTACTTTCGGAGAGTTCATAGGCAAGCATATTCCTTGTGTATGGGGAAAACAGAATAACAAAAACAGTTTCACACAAGAAAAATCACGTGCAATGCCGGGCCATGCAGCTATATATGGATGTAAATTAATATATTTTTTTAAAAAATTAAAGCAGTATTATTTTTTATAATTCATTACAAAAGCAATTATTTAATAATAAAATCGTACAATGGTTGCTTTCTAAGGGATAAAATTAGATTAGTTTTACAAATTAATAATCGAAATAGAAATTTGATCTTATCCCTGACAAAAAAAGAGAGAAAAAGAGTTTTACACTTGAAAAAGCCCGTACAACAGCAGGCTAAACGAGGGAAAAGAAATATTCCTGAAAAGGAAAAGAAGTGGAAGAAATTTTGGAAAGAGGAAAATATTAATGACATAAATGTAGAAATCTCTCTCCTAGAAGTGCTGGCGTCGAGATGAAAAGCGGAAATTTCCATGCGGATAAAGTGATGTACTCGGTAAGAGCCCGTGGAACACCGGGTAATCGGACGGGAAACAGACCCATCCGACGGGGCAAAGAGGTGGAAGAAATTTCGAAAAAGGGTATTTTAATGATATATTAATATGTAAGTCACAAACACACATCAGGAAGTGCTTATACCGAGACGGGAAAGGGAAATTTTTAAGGCAAAAAAAAAAAAATCTATACACTTGAAGAAAGCCGGGCCATGTAGCTAGTTATTAATAAAACTGAAAACGGTTTAAAATAATAAAAAGTGGTATTAAATATATTTTCATCCATACTCCCTGCAAAATAAGCATAGTTTTGTGAGGCAATCATAAATTTTAAAATCTACCTTTGATCTCCTATGGAATCTCCCAAATATTTTGATAAATAATTTTCAAATGTAAACCTATAGAAAGAAGTATTTCGAAGGAATAAATAATTATTCTAAAAACAGAAATTATTAGAAATTCGAATACAAAAGATTTTACTTAGTTTATAATAAATAAATATGTCACACTATCTTTATTTTGCAGATGTTGTTACTATCTTGATTTTTTATTTTCAACTTTATCAGAAACACAGAGGAAAAATCTTCACCCAAATTAAAATTTTAAATTTTTTTTAATGAAATTGATCTCTTTTAGGACTAAAGGCAAAAATTGTCAACGACATAGGAGAAAAAACATTACAATTAAAAATTTCGAAAAAAAAATTCCCATTTAATATTAATGGTCCTTTACTGACTCACATGCGTTTAAATTTTAATCAGTCGAAGCTGAATCAATTATTTCTCTAAAGTAGCTACTGAGACAGCGCTTCGCCGAGTTTCAATGCTTGAGACCCAATTTTCAATCATAATTTTCATCGCGCCTCCCTTCGCACAATAAAAATGATTGAGTGCAATAATAATTCCCTTTGACGTTAAAGTTACAATACACGATTTTAATCATAAACTGTACAAATTATCAAGATAAATATTAAATTCTGTATATGACAAGCCTATGTGAATCACTAGTAATTTTTAAACTTGTTCTTAATTTAGAATTGTGAATGGTATCCGACTACTCTAAAATTGTGAATTCTGCTAAAAATTGACAAATTGTTTTTATGATTTTATTTTCTAGGCCATCTTATTAGCTTTATAAAAATACCAAGTTTATTGTTTTCTGTTCACAAGAACAAAAACTATAAGTGTTGTAGTAAGAGAAGATGCCATTACTTTGAGCAAGATATGTCATACTTTAAAATTCGTTTTACTCGAAACGTGTTTTTTTAAATGCTCAAACGGGGCCAGCGATTGCTGAAAAAATTTTGAAAATAATTAACTGAAATTTCTTGTGTATGTTCTGTAAAAAAGTAGAAGTGTTTTAACCTTCCGATTTATTAATCACCGTTTTATTTCAAAAGTTACATTCCTATGTGAATATAATCATTATTTTTTTAAGCAATTTTATATAACAAATAAGATAAAGTGCTCTAGTTTTTGTAAAAATTAAAATATCTCTTATCTTGAAGGTCATTTCAAAAATGAATAAGATGGCAACACATCAGAATTGAAAAATTGTTTATGAACTTTTGGTACAGAATGGGCCACGTTTATGTTATTTTTTTGTCAATTTTTACCGATTTTTTCCCATTTTAGTAATAATAATATCTGTTTCTCTACTTAATTTTAGCATATTTTTCATAAAATGTAATAAACAAATCTAAAAGCAACAAAAAAAATCCCCATATCTCCCTTTTTTTAAAAAAAAAAATTTGTTACAAGTCGTCGGATACCTTAATTATCAAATACATTGTGTAGTACTGATACATTTATAAGTTTATTATATCAGTGTAAATGTGTATTTTATTTTTTATTATGTCCGAATGTATATTTTGTTTTGCTTCCTTTCAGTAAATTTGTAATTTTTTAAATCCTTTGCTTTTGACTTTTCGATATGCTCGTGCCCCCCTCGCAGGGTTATCACGCCCCACAACTTCAGAAGCACTATACTAAGAGATAAATATTAATATATATAAATACTTGAAAATTTATATGCTGCTGAAGTAACGATTACGTACGTTAAAAATATTAATTATTGTATTTACGAGATTTTATTTGTATTACCGATTTCTTGTTTGTGTGTGTGGAATAGCTATATAAATGTCACATAAACATAAATAAATATTAATGTAAGAATCTCACTCGAGAGAAAGTTAAATAAAGAAAAATAATGAATAAAAAAAGTTTCGAGATTGCTTAAAAATGATCTCCCTAAAATAGTTAGGTGGTTGATTCCCTTCTCGAAATTCCTATTTCAATTAAATAGCTCATAATAAAGACAAATATCCGGGGGAAAAATTTGTAATTAAAATATAGTTTTAAGTATTTGTACTTACGTGTGTGTGTTATCCACATTAATCAAGATTTCGGAACTTTGATCAGTTTGGTAGGCTACGAAATGCGCTTCCTATGAAAACCAAATCATTTTGGTTGATGAAGCGATGTTCGATAGACAGGAACTGATTTGGCCATAAAGTTTCAAGGATTTACTCTTTCCCACGACAAGCTGAAAAAAATTCTTGTGTATCTTTTCTCTTATACATACACTCTTACCCCACTGCTGGGGTAACGAAAATTCCACCGTTCAGGAAGTTCAGGGTGAACGATCGCAAAATGCCACAGTAAGGTCAGCTAAAATTTATGGCCGAGGGTGAAATTTACAGTCGGTGGCGTAACGTACACCCCTGCATCACGGGGGGGAGCAGTGTTTTAGGGGGCCCAAAGCCTGACAGCCACCAAGTATCAACCCTTTGTAAAATCCAACTCGGGAGCCAAAAACTTGACTTTGCAGGGGGGCTCAAATGTTCTAAGTTACGCCATTATCCACAGTCCAGTAAAAAATAACTACTCCATGGATTATTTAAGGCCCGTGCCACTCCCGGGAATACAAAAAGTACGGAAACCTGACGATTTCCCGGGATCCTTTTCATGTCAGTGCAGTGAAAATCTTGTCATGATAAGCATATCTACCTGTATCCCGAGATCGGGTGCCCATAAACTTGCAAAGTAAAAATTGCTACGTAATACAGTTTCTATTTTTTAAGAGATTTAATCCTTACAAATTTTACTAGCAATGGTTGACTTTTCAATTCAGTCTAAAACAAAATAATAATTTTTCACGTTTCCAAAGTGTAAATAATAATGGTTTAGAAAATGATTTCATCCAAATTCTTTCGTAACAAGGAAAATATATGTATATTTTTCAAATTCGGTCTAAATGCTGCCCTGGACATGGGTCCGGTTTATTCGGCCATAGAGCCGCCCCTGTGGGCATAGTATGTACGAGCTGTAAGACCATAAGCAAAAATCACTTCTGTCCTCTACTTTGTTTTTCTTAATTGTAATGTTATTATTAAACTGAAAACTTTTAATTACCTCAAATGCATATATTGAAATTTAAACATTATTAGATTAACCGTATTAGATATATTTTCTTACAGAAGCTTTTCGCAAAAATCCTTTTTGAGACACCTTTGTTAAGCATCGATCCACAGTGCACTGCTAGTGCCACTATAAAGCAAAAAAAAGAAACTTTTTGATGTGTAACATCTTTACTCTCGATTGCTGGATATTTGTTGGAGTGATTTCGGAAAAAGGGACGGAAATGCGTAACATGAAGTCGGGGGAAGCGCACGCTGTTTGATTTGACCAATTCAGCGCCTTGGGGGTGTCTCTTCGCTAGCCTCGTCGTGGGGTCCAACTGTAGTAGCAATTAAGACGCCCGCCTAACGCACATGTCAGCAAGTCTTATTAGACTTCATCCAGAATAAACTTGTGATTCTTACACTCAATTCTCAAAGTCTCATTGCTCGTTCTGTGTGAAATCTTTGATGATATACTTATATATGTGTAAACTATATATTAATAATTATATTTCCTGTTAAACGTCTGACAAAGCTCATCATTCTTTTAAAAAAATAGGAGTAAGTAACATGGAATTATTTGAATAAATATTTAAGTGCTTATCATTTTCCTTCTTTGAGGTTAATTCCTATCACTGTCAATATAATAGTTTTAATTGTGATTAAAAAAGATTTCTCGATTAATAAAAAGCTAACTAATTTTGTTAACGGGTATTTTTTTTTTGATTTTTTCAAATATTTTTAATTTTAAGCATGCGCTTGACGGTGTCTCTTCGCTACCCTCGTATGAGAGTCCAACTGTAGTAGCAATTAAGATGCCCGCCTACCGCACATACCAGCAAGTCTTGTCATTTTGGTGGTCGCATACATTTCTCCGAACCAAACAGTTAAAAAAATTAAAGATTTCTTGCATTTTGTACTTTTACCGTATACCGAAGGTGGTTACGCTTTTTTAAAAAAAAAAAAAACTATCACTCGCCTCCCATGATTTTGAGTGGTGATTTTAACGTTAATTTCAGTTTTCCAGAAGCTGAGCCGCTCATAGCTTTTCTGAAAGATGAACTCAAGCTCGAAATGAACACTAATCGAAATGTTTCGACAACTAACAGTGGTACTGTTATTGACGCCGTTTTTCACACACAACAATTTTTAAATACTTTGAAATCACAAGCATATCTGTCATATTTTAATTATCATAAGTTATCATTACCGCTCTTTCCCAAATTGAACAATAATAAATATTTTTGATAAAAAATTGCATTACTCCTTGTGTTAATTAAATAAAATTTTCCTTGAAGATGTAATTATTCGATAGAAAAATATTTCCAGTCATAACCGATTCATTTCATTCAGGATTAAAGTTTTTATTGCGTATTTGCCATGATAACAAGTCAGATGTTACACATCATATGCGACTACTGTAAGATTCGTTTTTAGTTTTTTTAATATGGTATTGTCAAATGCACCACGAATTTTGCTATCAGATGAAGATGTTTGTAAAGAATAGACATTTATTGACAATCGACCAACACAATGTGCACTAACATTCTACTTTTTCTTAAACTATGCTGTGCTATCGGGAAATTGGAACTTGATTTTTTAATAACTATTCAAAATTCAGAATATTTATATTTGAAAAATTCGTAAAAGATTTTGCTTCATTAATAGAATCAAATACGGCCTGTGGCCGCCCTTTGTTTTGGCCGCCCGCGTGCTGTACACGAGCTGCACACCTGCTAGGATCGGCCCTGTTGACCACTAGGCTACCGCGGCCATATTATAAACGTAAGTTACATAAAATCGTCGCATTTTTTCTGCAAACTATAATCCAACTGATTTTTACGCAATCATTATGTACATTAAATCCTCACAGACAAATAAATGGAAACTCATTACATTTTCACAAAAATTACATTGATATCTACAAAGCAATAACTATATTTACTGCTTATAAACTGATATTAGATATGCATTGTTCTAGCCACTGCATATTTGTCAATTTAGGTAACAAAAAAAAAGTTTCATCATAATTAAAAAGCTCATCAAAATTTTTTAAAAATAAAAACCCGAAAAATTATATTTTTTATTTGAAATAGAGTAAAATCGTAATTATTTTACACAGTCAGTCGTTTTGAAATCCATGATTCACCCCGAATACTGACATCATTTCACAGTAATGATAACTTCCTCAAAACTATTTATTGAAGAATCTGGCAATGTGCGAAAGCGGTGTTTATAGAAACAAAATGATTTAAAGTAGCTTTAAATCGAACACAAAGGATGAAATGGGAAAAAGCGATGGAGGAAAGAGCGCAACTGTTATATTTTAAAACTCTCCCTTGCGGAAGATTTAAGAAGGAAATTAAAATATTATAACTTAAGAATCTCAGTAGAAAATATACTACACATAACGCGTGTGTGTACGTGCACACGTTCAATTCGTGTTTTTATCTCAACACTTTCTGTAAAATTGAGTAATCATCAATTTTTAAAAAAATTTTATTATAGATTATGTTTATTACACAATTAATTTTAATTTCCCTCAGTACTATAAACAAAAGGAGAAAGTTGGCAAACCATGACACACGCACAAAAAAAAAAACAGCCTTAACCGCGCTGAAGATGATCCTCGACTTGCTTAATGTATTAGCATCTATTTTGAACATTTTTTTTTATTTCTAATGGTCTGTGGATTGGTGTTTTACCATTGCAGACCTAATACATTCCCGGAAGCTGGTATCTCTTTTTAGTGCGGCATCGTATAGGCCAGGGATGGCGAACCTTTTTGAGACGTGGATCAAAGTCTCTTTTTTTTAAGTGAAAACTTCTTTAGCGGTGTTAGGCACTTTTTGGCAGGGGAAAATCTTATGGGTTCGCGTCACCGACATGCTCTGACTGGCGCATGAGCAGTGTGCTGTTCGCCTTAAGACACTCTTTGGATGGGTGAAATCATGTGCATTCGCGTCATCGACATGCTTATAGCAGTATATCTGTAGCTATACAGCTGACGTATAGTGCTGTGTATATCTTATAAATGAAATTCAATGGATTTAGTGAAAAGTTCAATGTGTATATACTGTGCATTGCTCGTTGCAATTCCGAGAATGGGCAATCCATAACAAAGGTTGCCATTTATATTTCGCCTGGAAAATCTATGAGACAGATACAACAATTTTTATTCGAAAATTTGATGATTTATGCAAAAGAAGGTTCTGAAATACTCAAAAAAATATTTGGCGAAAAATATCATAATGTAAAAATGATTTTAAGTGAAGACATCAATATTAACTTTGCAGATGATAAAAATCTACCACTAATTGAATTTCTAAATGAAACACTTAATTTAAATATGTTTAATGATCGAAAACTCAACACTACAAAATATAAAACGACGATCGATGCGGTTTTTACGCGATACTTAGATAAATTTGAATCAAACATCTTCCTTTCTTACATTAGTTACCATAAACTTATTGTATCTTTTTTAGAACAAAATGAAATAATTGAAAGTACAAAGAGTCTAAGTATTGTTGAAATTAATGATGACAATGATGCAAACAATTAAAATAATGTTAAAAATCAAGTACATTGAAATTAAAGTAAATACAAATACTATGCATAAATAATATGATTGTTATTTGAATTGAATTGTATTTATATTTTGTCATGATCTAGTACAGCACTTAACATATTTGAATAATAAAAAACCATATAAAGATGCATTTAGTTGTTGCTCGGAGTCTCAATAGATGTGAAAACCAGATTGATGTTGATAATTTTAATTCAAACATTATCAAATTTCAAATTTTAATACTAAAAGTTCTAAGTTTTCACTTCTATCGGCAGTCTCTATAACTGCCAATTTTTTTTTATGGAAGAAGATTGATTTTTAAGAAATAAACAAAATGTTGAAGGTTCATTGGATCCGTTCTTATATTTGAAAGATTCGCTCATCCTGATTCACGCATGTGTATAATTTATTTACCGTTTTAGTTTTGTTTACTGTCATGCTTGAATGGGGAGTATCAGTTTTGAAAAGTGTTCATTTGAATATTCATGCCATTTCATTGATTTGAAATGTTAATCGTTTCTTCTTTTAACTAATAATGTCAGCTATCGGTTTTGGCGATGAACTTGTTCGTGATTATTTATTGTTCCGTGGATTTCTAACAGCATTGAAAGCGTTTGACAATGAAGTCAAAGCTGATAAAGATAGAGGTTTCCGTGTAAGTATTTTTTTTTTTTTTATGAATAAGGAACAAATTAAATAAATTAACTGTAAAATTTTTTTATTAGTTTTATGCATGAAGTTGCTTTTGTTAAAAGATGAATCCTTATACTATTTCTCAATATTATATTTTGTGATGTTTTATAGCCAGATCGCATAGTTGAACATCTTAGTAGCTGTATCATTAATTTGGATTTAAATGCATTGAGAGAGTCATGGGCTCATTTGGACCAACGATTCTTTGCAAGACTGGAACATTCTTTTTTGGGAACTGCAAGGAAACTGGAGACAGCTTTGTTGCGAATGTATTTGGTGACTTGTATCTCATCAGGAAGGCAAGATAAATTACTTGAATTTTTTGAAAAGATGACACCAGATTTACAGGGACAACCAGAATGGAAGGATTGGTTTGGTAATTGTATTTAAAATTGGGCTATTTTTCGAAGATGTATTGTTTTTATATCTTATTTTTACAGTATTCAAACCTAAAATTTGAATTTGTGTTCATTTTTTATTGAACTACACTGTTTGGGTTGGATCCTATTCTAGTGCATTGCTTGGTACTGGTTGTTGGCTCCGCCAATCAAATCACTGGGAGGCTCTGCCCGCCCAGGGATAACTATCGAAGGGGCCAATCGCATCACGGTGAATGGACTTCGTCCGCTCACTATCTCTAGCAGGCGTAATGCCACTGCCCATTAGCTATTCCTCTTTCTTTAATTTTTCTCCCTTTTACTTTACTTTATGCAACATTAATTTCTGTTTTCTATCTTAATAATTCTGATGTGGAGGTACATCCCCTACGGGGATAGGAACTCCGTAACTTACACGCCACTTGCCACTTGCTTGAAACTGGTTGTGTCACAAATTACCCAATAGGTTTGCTAATGTAGATAATATGTGCAAAACTAGTGATTATAGTTTCATTATTTCTGGCAGCCCTATGAACTGTTGAATAGTATTAATTAAGGTATTTTATTCTTTTTAATGTTATTTTTTTATTCAAGTAAATACTGGCTGATCAAAATTAATTGAATGCAAGGACTATTGATTTCCCTTTTAATCGTTTGGAAACAAAAGGGCAGAAAAAGATTGAGTAATGTGTAAGAGAAGGTGGTAAAGTTTATTTTCATTCTCACCTTGGTGACAATTTTTTGAAATCATTAACCGGATAAATTTTAAAAAACGGTCTTAAAAGTGCCTATTTTTTTTTATTCAAAAAATTATGTAAAATTAAGTACATGTTCAATATATGTATTCATTTTTAATTTTTGGATGAATTTTTAGCTTGAAATATGAAATTTAATATTTTAAGTAACGCAAACATTTAGGGTTATAATCACTGAATGTTGGCTTTCCAACAAAGAGGATAAATTTAAAAAAACATGTGTTTCAAACATTGAATGAATTTTATTACACTTTTGAATAATATAAATAAACAAATTTTTTGTGTGATAAATTTCAAAACATGAGATGCAAAGGCTAAAATCACAAAGTATACTGAGTTTTTTTTCTGCATCTCTTATTGTTTTCATCTCTTTTGGAACAACAAACTTTGCATTATCTTGATGGTTGCCACTTTTTATCAGTTGGAGGTATAATAAAATGGTCTAATAAAATGTCTTTTAATCAAACGGTTGGGGTTATTCTCCAAATTTGGCTGGCCTCTTTTTGCAGTGGTTTCTGATATAGAATACTTTTCAATAAGTTCATCTACTAAAGATAAACGAAAATGTAATGTGTTTTTTTGTCTCGTTTTTATAAATAAGGTACGAGTTTAAAATAGTTTTATGTAACAAATAAAAAAATATTTTCTTATGGTACTTCTTACCTTGTTTTAAAGCAACAGTGTAATCTCCAATAAATTGGTTTACAATGTCTACTGCTCCAATATTTTTATTGTAATCAGTGACAAAAAATACTAAAAGTACAATCCGATTTACTTCTTGACTCTAAATGTATAATGTATACAATATTAATATATATATATATTAATATTGTATTATGTAATATTATGTCAATTATGTAATAATTGTATTATGATATATACATATATATATTTATCAGTTTTTTTTCAGAATTTTTACACACATGTTTTTACGAAGAGCGCAACAAAGTACTTGATCAAAGATATCGCTAATATATATGTTTGTTGTGGTGATATTAAGTTAAAAAAAATAATTATACTAAACATGTTAAAAATAGTCTGGGGCTGCCATCTGGTGTACTGATTAGAAAAACAAACAATATTTTGGGCTTAAGAAATAGATTGTTTCAAGCTTTTATGGCGAATAACTTTTTAACAGTCCAGCCCGAAATATCACGGGCATAGGGAATAGAGAGGGAAATTTCACCCCGTGAATTTGACGGGAGCGAGAGGCAAGGGGTTAACCCTTGCATTCGATTCATTTTGAATAGCCTATGAGTACTCACACATAGTTACCAGTCAAGTCTGAAAAAGACGGAAATGGCTTGATTACTACTGTTAGTAGAGTTACCAAAACTAATGGAACTAATGATAATTTTATATTGTAGCTACCTAACAGTCTCTAATAATAGTATCTTGTTATATATATATAAAAGAGTAGATGAAAAGATTCAAAAATGAAGTGTGATTTGAATTAGGATCCAATTGAAATGGTTTGATCAGTGAAAGTATGAATGTCCAAAGTATAGAAATTGCATGGGATTGAGAGGAAGTACTAATCTGTTAATTGTTAATGGTACCGTAATTTCGCACGTATAGTCCGCAGACACGATTTTATGTAAAAAAAATTTCAAAAATTGTCAGATAGTCAGCACCACCGGATAGTCCGCGGACTATACGTCCGAAATTACGTTATTTTAATACGGCAATATTAATGTATTTTAGAAACAAAGAACTAAGTATAAATAGAAAAAAAGTACTTCCTTACTAATATACCTTCAGAAATAAAACGCTAAATACAAATAAAAAACAGTGCTTACTAATTAATCATATATTAATTAATCACACATTCTACTACATTAACGAAAACCTTCAAAGTCTGATTCATCGGTATCAGAATTAAACAATTCTAATATATTTTCGGGAAGAGTGTCCGAAAGTTCATTTTCAGCATCACTATCTTCACTGTCAGTGATTTCCTCGCTTTCACTAACAATCCCGGCTTTTATAAATCCCGATCATCGGCAGTTCACGACAGCGTGTTTTTTAAATTTCAACGATTTTAACCGTGAACAACCAGCGTATTATCCGCACTGGTGGATAGTCCGCAGCTTCAAAAATTCGCATTTTAAACACAGATTGTCCGCGGACTATACGCGCGAAATTACGGTAATTAGATGTTTAGAGGGATCAAAAGAAGGTCAAATAAATGTTTTTCCATATACCCCTTTATAATGACTGAAAGATTTTTTTTCAATTTTTACTTTTTTGATGTGTTTTTCATGTATTTTTTTAGAATTTGAATTTTTTTATTGTTGTTCATTGCATCATAGCTGCTCAATTGTTCTTTTTGCATTACACCATTTTATTTCCTGTTTATTTGGCTTCGAGTTTGAAAATTGCACTCTTAGCACTTCAAAATTTATCACTTAGCAGTATATCACCAAGTAGTATAAGTTTCATTTAATCAAGAAACATAATAAATGATGAATTTTTAGTATTATTTCATTATGTTATTATGTTATGTTTTTATTAAGTTATTTTTCTGAGTATCATTAATTTTTTTGTAGCCCTGCCTTTTGTTAAAAATGCTGATGAACATCCAACCTATTCACCTTTCTTCAATCGACAATGGCAAGATACAATGCTGTTGTCTCTTCATAATTTTATTAGTGTTGTGTTTCAGAGTGCTGGTAAGAGTAATTTCATACTTTCTTAATAATAAATTGCCTCTAAAAATTATGTAGCATTAACATATTTTAAACTTTTGTAGTTTGTATATATATATACATGCACATACACAAATATGTATATATAAAAATACAAAAATATATATGTATATATATATACATACACACTATTCCATTTTTAAAAATATAGGTGTTTTCAATGTAATGATTATTTTGTTATTGATGTTCCATATTTTCAAGAACAAAATAAATAAATATTCCTGCCTAATCAATATCAACATTATATCTTTTAAATATATCTTGGAATTTTATTTTTCAACTGTTTTTTCATTTATTGTACTTTACGTTAGAGATTTTTTCATATTCCGCTTTAAATCATGTTCTGAAAATGCATAAATTATATTTCAAAGTTTTAAGATAATCTTATTATAAAGATAAGCAATCTCTTATATGATATAATTTATTTTTCATTAATTAAAACATGTTTGTTTATCTTATTAGCAAATTTGTCCCTTGGTTTCTCAGTTTATTTATGCTCAATGAGAACAAAATTTTAGAAATGTTGTATTCTCTTATCATTATTTATGAAGATTATCTAACAAGCTATCATTATCCAAGACTTTTGATTAACCCTTTCGGGACAAAGGATGCAAAGGTGTACGTACTGCCGGGGCCGGAAATTTCTCACTCGAGTGTTGCTCATAGGCTGGAGGGTTTAGTGTAGTTAAGCCTAAATCCATGAAAATACCAAAACTTGAATGTGTTATTTAATATAGTTCTGTAGAGAGAAAGAGAGAGAGAGTACACAATTAACATATGCATTCTATATTTTGTATTTACATACTCCATTTAAATACAATTTTTTAAACACTTTATTGTCAGTATTTATTTATTATTTAATGACTCTTAGCATAATACACTTGAAAAGTAAATATGTGTTACTTAAAATTCTTTTTAGTATGAAAAATTATAAAACAGGAATCTGCACTGAGTCCTGTATTACAATTCTTGCACTCATAATAAAGCATTCGTTATTTTGGAGGTTTTTTGCAGGAATATAAACAAACAAAAACTAAATTTCCTATTTTTGATGACCATAGAGAGGCATTTTCTGTCAATGTAATCAGCATACAGATGTCTGAAATATCATTATTATAAAATTCGCAATAAGTTAAACAATCAGAATATATTATTTGTCACTATCACTACTCTCAGATTCTAATTAGAATCAATTTTGCACCATTCTGCTATTCCAAGTTCAGTTAAACATTTTTGATGCTTTGATTTTGTAAAAGTAAAAAAAAAAAAAATTAAATTTTGTCTACCAGATCTAATTATCCTTTAAAAACTACACTGCAAACCCAAACCAAATGCTCTAGCTAAAATAAATCTCTCATCTTCACTATAAGCAAAAAAACCACATGTCCATTTCAATAGCTGTCATAAAGCATTCAATTCTTAAACATTCTGTTCTCCTAATGTTTATAAATCAAAATCCATGTGCATGTGAGTAATAACTTTCTCATTTCAAATAGAAAGTCTGATCTACTAGTATCTCAAATCTTATGAACATGTAATGCCATCTATTGCCAAAAAAACTAGCATCACACTGATATGATGGTTGACCGTGGTGGGAGAAATACTCTAGTGTGTATGTGTGTCGATCAGGAATTGTCTGTATTTCATGCTGGAACAGATGTGACATTTGTCTCGAAGGGGTTAATGAAACAAATAGGAGTACCATGAAAATGATCAAATTGATTAGTTTAACATTTTGTTGCTGATGCATTATACTAGCATACTAAAAATATATGCAAGTATATATCAGTACATACAGTATAGTGTTTTTTGACACTGACTGCTGTAGCATAGAGCCCAGTTTTGAATCACAGGGAAGGCATGAATGTTTGTAAATGTATAGTGCCTATGCGTAAATGGTTTTCAGTGTCTAAATATTCATCAATCCAAAAGTTCTTTCGAGAGGTTTGGGGTAAGGGAAGAGAGCTAGAAGACCTTTCAACTACCCCTTTAGAGTATTCTTCCTCAAAATTGGGTTTGGGTGGAGCCAAAATGTACTGCCACCTGCGTGGTGCTCAGAGCTGCAACTAACAACAGATGTAATCTAGCCCTCTTGCCACAATGAATTTCATAGGTCTCAATCTGACATATTGATCAGGTGGTATTAGTAACAACACAGCATGCTCAATTTTAAGACAGAAGATTTTTATGTATGGTACCAAAAATATTTGTTTCTGGATCATCAGCGAAAACAAAAATGTGAAATCTCTTAGTTATTTTCTGACAGAAGACCATCATATTGCTCTCCAAATAATTTGCATTATTATAAATTATTTGAATTTTGATTATTTAATACTAGCAAAAAGATAATATGTCAGTCAGGGAGGAAAAGATGTGTCATGTTATGCTTGCTTTCTTCTCTTTGATCACGAAAAGCAAGTTTTCTAAAGAATGATAGTATTACTGTTTTGTACCATCCATTATTATGAACAGACTTTGTGTCTTTTAACCCCTATTTTTTACTATGTTAAAATTTTCAAAATGTTGAATAAGTATTGATAATATTTTTTTTTGAAAACAGAAATCAGAGAAACATAGTTTTCTAGTAAAGTTTTCAAAAGAATTGACTAAGAATTGATATTTTTATTTTTTAATTTTAAGGTCTCTATGCACATAATGAATAACATGTTGAGCCGAACTATTGCAGAGGTATCGTACAATTGTTCACAACCTTCCTTTTTATCCTTTGTCAATCATCAGGAATAAGGCGGCACCATCTTTTTCAATTAATACCTTCATTTTACTTTCTCTTTTTATGCAAACAGATTTCTTAAGCAAAGATAAATACATAAAAACCAATAAAGTATGTCTCATATGAGAAATTGTTATTTTTTTTTCTTTCCAACTTTTTTTTTCTTGATCTCATAATATATGTGCTTGAAATAGTATTCAGTATTTAAGGTGAAAATTTAACCTACAGAAATTTTCAAGATTAATGTTGTAATGTGTTGATTGCAAATATTTAAATAAAATAGATCTAGAAGTATTTAAATGTTGAATTATAAATTTGTGTAAAATTGAAAAAATTCTTAAGGAAGTTGAAAATTTAAGATTAAAATTCCATTTTAAATCATAAGAAATTTAAGTAATCTGTAGAAGTATTTGTTTGATTTTTATGAATTCATCTGCTTAGAATTTTTCTTAAGGATAAGTTGTGAATAATAAGCTGTTAACATTTATATTATTTCCATGAAATTATTTGTAATATTTGGTTAAGTTAACTGTAATACTTTTTATGATTAATTTCCTACTCAACAGTTCGAGTTCGTTTTCTGACTGGTAGTCTACATATACACTTTTTTTGAAATTTGTTTTCATTTTTAGAGACAAAAATAAGTAGAGAAGTTATTTTATTTCACGAAGGAGAGAAATAAAAGAAAAAAATATTGCTACCACTTTCAGAAATGATTGTGAAAAATAGTTTACAGCAGTGTCTCTAAAGTATTGTATGAACGCATTTAAAAGGTGCATCATAATGTTTGAGAATATTTTAAAATTGATTGTATATTAGTACTGTAAAAATTGACCAAAGGAAAAATTATTTAAGTTATAAAACCATTTAGTTATTACTATTTTTTTTTTTTTGTATTTGAATAGTGTGTATCTGTTTTAAACAATTTGCAGGCTATGAGATAGATAAAAGAAAAAAAAATATTTATGTAGTTTATTGATCATATTTCGAGATTAACTACATTGCATTAATTTCAGTATACCATATTTTCCTGTATATTATCTGCAGCGGCGTATTATAAGCAAAGCCATTTTTTCAAGTACAAAAATAAAAATTTTTTGCATAATCTGCAGCAATTTTTACGATGAATAATCTAAAATATTTACTGACAATAATGTAGTTTCAGATAAAAAAAATACACAATAGGATTAAAATTATAAGTAATAAATTGTACAGAAAAAAAATTTTTTTTGCAAAATTTTTTCTTTATCAGACATTTATTGACCAAAATTTCTATGCTTTCGATTTTAATATCTGCTCATTCCGATGTCTGAAAGCTGTAATATCTTTGCCAGTCCTGCAGGTATTAGTTGCCGATGGTGACTGGAGGGCTTTTTTAACATTCTCAAAGGGATGTGCTTCATCGAGTCCATAATTAAAAAGCTTTGGGTTACGTTTTTCAAAATTAACCTTGTTTTTTTCCCTCACCACAATTGAATATCTGATTTGTCGATGTTAAACAATCTTGCAGTTTCCTGATTTCCTACTTCGGTAGCCTTTTCTACAACATTTAGTATCAGCAGTGTAATTTGCACACTTTTGCTTCAACGTGATGATATATGTTCTTGAATATTTTCAGGAAGAAACAGCTCAGGTCAAGACAGAATGCGAAATGATGCCAGCGACTAGCAACTGTAATGTTTCCTAGGAACCGAATTCATTCTTGAATACAATTGGATAAAACTGCTTGTAGCTGAAAAACGGCGACAGAGTCAAAAAAGCTTTCAGTACCATCTGTTATTTATTTTATAAAACATAAAGGGTATTTCTTTCAAAACTTTATGGTACACGTTTCTGATGGAGAATATTTTTTTATCATATTATCTGGGGCGACGTATAATACGCCACTACGTTATAAATTTGAAACTTTATTAACACATAATCCACTGATTATATACAGGAAAATATGGTAAATATTTCATATTGATTTATATTTTTAAATGTATTTTTTCCTTTGCTGCAGCTATGCCAACTTTATTGAGTTATGAAGAAGAATTGTTGAAGCTTCAACAGCTGACAGAAGAAAACGAACTGTTGAAGAAAAAGGCAAGTATTTAAATATTTATTATTAATATAAATAATTATAGCTTTATATCAGAGTGTGTCTCTTGTTCTGTGTATGCTTAATCATGGGAATGATTTTAATTTAAATTTATAAAATATAACTCAATAGAAAATAATATATAAAGTATCAGAGGTTATATTATAAAAGTAGATATTATATTGATATATTGCTAAAATAATTAATATACTTCTATTTCATTATGAAATACTAAAATGGGAAAAAATAGATATTTTAATTGTTTGTAGTATTTTGTCTACATGTTATTTATTTCTTGATTTTATTATATTTTTCAAAATATCTTTTCCTTTTTGTTTCATATATGTATCCATGTTTTCTAGTTACTGTTGCAAATATTTTAGATAATTTATATGTTTAGAAAAGGATAGATGAATTTATTATTGTAAAATATTTGTAAATATAAATATTTTTTATTACATAAGCAGTTATTTTGCCCCAAGGGGAACTAATTTGATAATGGAGTGCTATGCACCAAGTGCTGTTTGGCGTGATTCCTTAATCATGCCAAGTAATGCTTGTTGTCGAGTTATATGGAATCCATGATGGTGCCCTAACTGTTACAAATTGTCAGGGAAATAATTTTAAAGAACTATTTTGAAATATATTTCAAGTAAAGAATATAAGAATAGATTGAAAATAACCAGTATCAATCAATAATTAATGTCAATATAATTTAATAATTATATATAATAATCATAATAATAATAACTGTATTATATAATTATATTATATTAAACATATATAATAATTACATAATATATATTAACATTAATCAATAAAGAATTTCAATTAATAATTGCTGATAATTTGCAATATTCCCAAAACTGCAAGTTCCTTTAATAAATTTCATCAAACAAGGAACGTTTAAAAATGCATTATTTAAAAGTAAAATAAAGTGGAAAGAGGCAATTACATCAATAATTAAAAGCACAACTCTCATATTCTTTAAAAAATATTCTGGTGCTCGCCAATGATATTAGAAATATCCATATTTGAAAATCAGAAGACTGAAGCAGTAGCTTAAAGAATGATTGCAATGAAAATTGTTAAATTTTTAAAGAAATTGAATTAAAATTGTCTGAAATTAATAGGGTTACCATAGGAGAAAAAATAAAAATTAACTATTTTATTTGCCATCCCCATGGCAATCACATAACCACTTAATAAAAATATCAAGGTAACCATATTGTAATGTTATCAGCCATCTTGGCGAACATAAATAACAACTTGGTGTGTAGCACTCAATATCAAATTAGAACCCCCCAAGGTTTTTGAATTGTTCATTAATTGCTTTTCTGTAATGCATGTCTATTACTTTTACTTTGTACATTATATATATATATATATATTGTGCATATATTATTTGTATATATTTACTTTGCTGTCTACAGATATATTATTCATAATGTATTTGTAGGTATTATTCAGTCAAAGTTGTATTTTGTTCTTTCATTTTTTTTCTGTTTATTATTATAACAGTGAACTGTATGGAAAGCATTTTTATAATACAAACTATAAGCAATTCACTTATAAAAAAGAAATGTGGCTCTTAACTTTTGTACATTTTATTTTTATTCAATTTGCTATTTTGTTCATATTTTATAGTGCATGTTAAAGTTAAATTTTTATTGATATGGATTACAATAAGGTGCAGATTTATTAATACTTTGATGATAAAGAATATGAAAAAAGTCCTGATGTGTTTTTTGCAGTGGTGGAGAAATACATTTCCATTGAGCAGGCATTTTGCATGTGAAAGAAGGGGAAAAAATATACTTATTATGTTACAAAACTATTTATAAAGAAGAGAAGTAAAAAATCTATCTATTTTCAAGCTAACTGTCTTTTGATACATTTGTGTAGAAAACTCTAGTATCAGTATCAGTAAATGTTTTTATTTATATGTATAATTTTTATATTACATTGTTCTATTTTAGTATATTTGAACTAATATGTATTTCTGGAATAATTTTGGTACAAATGTTGAAGGTTTCATTTCATTCTTCCAAAAATTTGGACTTTTTCCTCCCCTCAAAGTGAGGTTTTGCCTTCTATTTCTGGTACCTATTATATTTTAGGCTAGATTATTTGAAAATAACATACCAAATATCCATTTGTTATAGCCGAACCAATTTTATTTCCTATTAATGCATCCGATAGCAGTACTAGGCTATTTATAAAGTAATTGGAGATAGTTGGTTTATTTTCAGCAAAATTATTTTAAATTATGTATAATTTTCTTGAATAAAAAATAGGCACTTTCTCTACAGTTTTTTTAAAAAAAATGATGTGATCATTAAAGGGTTAAAAAATCATATTAAAATGATTTATCTATCAATTAGGTATACATAATAATTACAGTTTCATATATATTTTAAAAACTTCAAAATTATATTTCATAGATATAAGTGATTGAAATTTATCTTCTGTGTTATGAATAGTTAGCTGCTCTTCAAGCTGGTGAAACCGTTGACTTACCTAAAACATCCCGAGATTTGGACAGTGGGGGTCTTCGAACTCCATCCGAACTGATGGATGACTTCTATGTTATTGCGCAGTAAGAAGCATTTTGTTTCATTTCACGCATATATTAGAATGCAAGAGACATTTTCAACATTCAGATAATGATCAGGTATTTAAAAAGGAACATAGTCCTCAGGCTCTTAATAATACACAGAGAAGCCAAATAATCTTTTAAAAAAATCTCTTAGAAAAAGTTAGTTGAATGTGTTCAAAATTTGCTGCAAAGCATTAAAGGGACATCCAAGTTTCTTGTTTATTTTTTTGCTGGTGAAAGTTCTGTGTTGTTGAGAAAGCACACCTGTTTATGTTCAACTCAAAGTTTTCAAGATTGGCTTGTGGATTTTGAAGAGTGATAATGTTTTTTTGACTTCTATAGCTTCATTCTGTGAAGAATGGCCTGAAAAGTACAAGTTTTGAAAATGTAGTGGAAATGGAGTTGTTTCTTAAAGAAACCTATGTTATTAGTTTCTTGAAATTTTTTTGAGTATTGCCAAACGTGAAGTTATTGAAATTGCATTCATTTTGAAAACTAGTGGAAGTAATACTTTTTTTTTTATTGTGCTTGTTATTTTATAGCAATTGCTACAATTTTTTCATTCTATAATTTTCACATTATACATTCATAATTATTTGTTAATTCTTTCCACATTTAGGATTTTTTTCATTTAATTAAATACAGTTAAAAATAAATGTAAAATCTGAAATAGCATTTTTATTAAATATTGTCATGTTGAATATTAATGTTTGTTACAATCATAATTTATCTAATTTTGGAAAGTTTTGGAAATTTCTTTTTGAAGTGAAACTTCTTTGCGGACGAGAGTGAATGGGAAATTTACCCAGTTTTGCATAACAGTGAAAAAGCGAACGGAAGTAGTGATTCCCCCCATTCCTCTGAAACGTCGCCATGGTGAGGAGATAGCGAGTGGGAGGAAAAGATAGCGGGGGGGGGGACACCATGTGACTTGCGTCATATTCGTGAAAAATTCGTGGACAATTGCTAAGGGGCATCAAAAGTATATCCTGCTGCTATGGTCGAAAGGCACTTAGGTATTGATGACATTAAGTGTGGCGTATTTTCGTAGTTTTTATGTAATAAACGTGCCATTTTCAACGAATAAATGCACCCAAAATATTACCATTATATGGCTCTTCCCGTTACAGGAGTGTCTGGGGCATTGTGTATATGTCACTAACGTTTGCGCCAGAATCACTATGGATAGCGTCTTGTAAAGAAACACAGTGACTTTTGTTAGTGATGCATTAAGTTTATTTTATTAAGTTTTATTTCCATTGAATCAAAATAAATTCTGGCCAGATAGCTTAGAACAAATGCAAAAAGAGGAAAAGAGTTTCGTGGAAGGAAAAAAAAAGCAAAACTAGCAGCAATTCCTGGTGAATGTCTATATATCACCAGGTAGTTCTGTCGCAGCTTTTATCATCTTTATCCATAAAGTTTTAGTACTGTACACATCAGAGGCTGCTGCAATCATTGGATCCGATGATGATTAAAAGCCGATTATCTTAACTGGAGACTTTAATGTTAATTTTGCTTCAGAAGAAGCAAAGCCACTCATTGAATTCTTGAAATGGACACTGAATTTGACAATGAATACTGATTCTAGGGAAGTGAAAAACAATATACGGAACCATGATTGATGCAGTTTTCTCACATTTTCTTGATTGACTGCAATTGAGGATTTTTATATCCTACTTTAGTTACCACACACCTATTGTGTCTTTCTTAAAAAATGATGATGCAGAAAATTGAATAAAAATATTTTCATACAATAAATGAAGTTTGAATTTTATTTGATTAAAGTTATCTCAGCAGTTTGATATAATTAGATCTATTACTGCATTTACAGCCAATATCGCCAAAGAAGTTTCACTTCTATCGCGTAGCTTTCCATGTTCTTAAAAAAAAAAAAAATATTGAAATAACAGTTAAACAAGTTATTTCATATTTTCTAACCCTCTCTGATTTTCCTAAGAGAAATAGAATTTTATATAAATATTTTTATATTAATGCATTGTTTTATTACTTTTTCATCAATCCTGATGACTTAAACTATGTGTTTGTCATTTTTTATCATATTATTTTTGAGAATTTGTTATTTTATTTGTTATATTTTTATTTTTTTAAAACATTAAGAAGTTTTTAGCAATTTTACTATTTTTATTGAATGTATTTTACTGTCATGAATATGAGAATCACATGATACCCAATTTTCCTTTTGTTAGTTCATCGTCATTCGGAAAATCTTTATGTGAACTGATAATAAGTTATTAGCTCCAGTGTAAAGTGATATTTTAATGGAGGATTATTATGATTATTATAAAAAATACCCAACATATACTATTTATTGATTATCATTATGCAACTAACTCTCGGGGAATTTTTCTAGTTATAAAAAACATATTAATGATATTTTGCATAATCATTTTAAAAAGTAAGAATGACATGTTTTTTGTAAATTAAATGTTTAATGTTCATATTTCTTGTAAATTATATTTTATATTGTTCTGCTTTTAAAATAGAGAAGCTCCTCCTGAAAATACTGGTCGTTCAATCAAATCCTTGATAAGGAATATCAGTGGAGGTCTTCCAACATCTCCTGTTCTTAGTCGTCGTCCCACTGAAAGTAGAAAGGCAGATGAAAGTTCAAGTTAATCTCTATTTTCTTTACTAATATTTTGAACATTAATTTTATAAGAATTGTTTCGTGTAATTGTAATTTTTTTAGCATTGCTTTTATTATTAAAAATTCATCTATGAATATATAATTATATTTGCATATTTATTAAAAAATTTTAATTTGTTATCACCAAAACAGTTTCTCTTGAACGGTTTTGAAATATATGATTATTTACTTAATACTGCTTTAAAATTTACCTGTATTTGCAAAATCTCAAACTATTTGAAGTTGAAGTTTTTTAAATCAATGCCCTATATAATTAATGGCCTTTCACATTTCCCCCTATGCAATCTTCTAATGATATATGTATGTAATTTATACATATATTCTAACATATGCAGGGTTATTCATAATTCCCTTCAGAGATTCAGAGCACTGTAGTAAAAAAGCTAAAACAAATACAGCAAAAAAGAACCTATGACAGAACACAAAAATTTTGCAAGTGTTCAATATGTGAACCCTTAATCACATGGCACACATCAATGGGATTGTCCAGTACCCATCTTATCCCAGTCCACATAGTACTATTGACATTATTGACAGCACCTGTTATCCTTTCATGCAGTTCTGCTACATCACACAGCAAAGGGAGCACAAAAACTTATAGAGCAAGAGCCCATGACTGCCAGACCTTCGTTATTTTATAAAAGCTGAAAGTTTCTCTGTGGATGTCACCAACACAGGTAAGAACGATCAGCGAGTATGGAGTTTAGATTGTGGTTACTTGGGCAGATAACAGGTAGTAAAGGTGTATAAAATAGTACCTCACTTTCTATAAAGTATAAAGCTCAATTTTTTAATATTTTTTTTGGAATAACATTAGAAATCACGCCATCCATTGCCGGACACTTAGTATGGTTAGAACTCCCTGCCAGAGACCCCTGAACTTTAAAAAAATAAAATAAACTTTCGTTATAGTATAAAAGCTGAATTTTATATATGTTACATGGAGGCCTATAAAAAAATGTTACCCCAAAAGCCAGACAGTTTTAATGGTTTTTACATCTAGCCGACACATTCAAAGTCTGCTGTAGCAAGTGCAACGCAATAACTGTTCAAGTGGGTGGGAGTGAAATGGAAGTGTTTAGTGTATTGCGATTGCTTAAGAAATCCAATGAAAAAATAATTTTATTATGCTCATAAGCATCTTATATTTTCAACATTATTGAAGTGAAAACTTCTTTAGTGGCATTAGGCACTTACTGATAGGGGAAATCTTGTGGGTTCGCGTCACCGACATGCTCTGACTGGCGCACGCGCAGTGTACTGTTTGCCTTAGACACTTTTTGGATGGGTGAAATCTCGTGCGTTCACGTCACCGACATCTTATAGCAGTATATCTGTAGTGCTATGTATATCTCATAAGTGAAGTTGAATGGATTTGGTGAAAAGTTCAACGTGTATATACTGTGCATCGCTCATTGCAATTCCGAGAATGGGCAATACATATTAATGGTTGCCGTTTATATTTCACCTGGAAAATGTATGAGACGGATACAACAATTTTTATTCGAAAATTTGATGATTTATACAAAAAAAAATGTTCTGAAATACTCGAAAAAAGATTTGGCGAAAAATATATGACAATGTACTGATGATTTTAAGTGGAGACTTCAATATTAACTTTGCAGATAATAAAAATCTACCACTAATTGAATTTCTAAATAAAACACTTAATTTAAATATGTCTAATGATCGAAAATTCAGATACACATTTTACAAAATATAAAACGGAGATCGATGCGGTTTTTAAGTGATACTTAAATAAATTTGAATCAAACATTTCCCTTTCTTACTTTAGTTACTATAAGCCTATTGTATCTTTTTTTAGAACAAAATAAAATAATTGAAAGTATAAAAAGTCTAAGTATTGTTAACATAATGATGACAATGATGGAAACAATTAAAATAAAGTTAAAAATCAAGTACATTGAAATTTAAGTAAATACAAATACTGTCCATAAATAATATGTTTGTATATTAATTGTTATTTCAATTGAATTGTATTTATATTTTGTCATGATCTTGTACAGCCCGTAATATATTTGAATAATAAAAACCATATAAACATGCATTTAGTTGTTGCTCGGAATGTCAATAGATGTGAAAACCAGATTGATGTTGATAATTTTAATTCAAACATTATGAAATTTCAAATTTTAATACTAAAAGTTCTAAGTTTTCACTTCTATTGGCAGTCTCTATAGCTGCCATTTTTTTATTTTGCATGTAAAAAAATTTTTAATCATTTCTAAAACTTTCATTATTGTCGTCGATATTCCATCTTCGTCACTACTACTCCAGTCCGTTATTTGATTGTCATCAATATCGTCTTCTCCATCAGTTTCTGATAAAAATTAAGCAAGTTTATACAATTATGAATAATTAAAAAATTATGTACAATAATTTGACATAATAATTACATACCTGATTGAGTTTTGAGGGAATCACTCACATAACTTGGTAGTTGATCCCCTTCAAACCATTTAAAGTGGTATTTATTATTTTCCAATATCCAACCATTATTGCCTGGTTGAAATGTGGTTGGAGTTTTCAGATGAGCATTGTTCCAAATGGTACATATATAGTTTGCTCGCAAAAACTGCTGCAATAGCTCGCTTTTGCAAGGTGGTGGATTGCTAGTGTCAAACCTTCGCAACTTCTTTCGGTCAAAAGCTTCTTTTACATCAGAGACTGTATACGAGTCGATGAACATTTGAAATTGAGCGGCATCAACATCAATTGCAACATCAACAATTGCATTACCGGCATTGTATACATTGCATATGAATCTCTGAATAATATTAAAGAAGTTTTGTTGTTCATCTGTATTTTCAATTAATTCGCTCTTACCGAAGTTCTTGAAAGCTTCCTGGTACTCTGAAAATTTTAAAATATTTTGTAAGGCTTTGATTTTCCTTTTCTGAAGAATGCAGGATTAAAATCACATCCTGTGATGGCATGATATCCAGGTAAGCTCTGACAAATTAACTGTCCCAACTGTGCATGTATTTTGGTTAGGTCCACATATCTTAAATTATTTCCTGTACCCATAAGCATCCAAACAACCGAATCATTTTTAAGGTGGTGCATGTTACCAAGCATTATTGCAGCAATATCAGTATCTACTTCTGATTACTATTTCTGCCGGATAGTTGATGTTACATGCATGGTATACTATCTTTGTATCTGCTTCCTCATGTGCTTGGCATGACAACTCTTCAACCAATCTTGAGACAACTTTGTTGGATTCATTAACAGTGAAAGAATGGCATTTTCTGAAATTTATGTGTATAATTTTGTTGCCAATAAAGGGCACCACTTCATCAGTAGCCCAATGTGAAATAAAAAAATCAACCTGAGCTTCTTTAGAATTTAAATTTTTCAGCTCTTTCGCGAAGTCACTTGATCGAATTTGCTCAGGCCCAGTTATAGTGTACTCTAATTACGCAGATTCTAACCGTTGGGAATGCTCGTTATCTTTGATCGAGGGTTTAAAGTATTGATCAAAGATCACGTCAATTCTCGATGCTTGTAATTGAGTGACCATTTGCAACAATTTTTTTGAAATATTTCCAAATGTTTTTGGAACATTTTTCATTGTATGCAATAGGAAAAAACCATCAATTATTAGAACATCTATATGATGTGGTTGCTCATGCTGGACCTTTTTCTCTAGGCATTTCATTAAAGCAGATTTATCGGTCTTACAAATAGTGCCATCCAAATGGCACATGGACAATGGTACTGAGGTAATTGGATAACACAAAATCTTTGAAATGTCTACATTGTAATCCATAGAGATACCCAGCATGCGTCCAAATAAATCTCTTTCGATTTTAACTTCTTGAAGTTTACCACCTACTTGAACTTTCTTCTTTTTCTCAAAATCTTTGGAGAAATTGTCAATGGATATTTTTTTATAGCTTTTTCAAATCTGTTGATATCTGATAAACATTCGGAAAAAAATGTTTTACGGTGATAATCTCCATTTTTTTCAATATTTAGAAGGAATGCCTCTACTGGTGGTGATACGGATTTTCCAGATGAAATATTTATCAGTTGGTCTTTGGGCACTTCTGAGCTGAAGGGATTAATAAATCGATCGAAGGTAGCGATAAATTGTCTCAATTGTTTGGTATTTTTCCGGATATTATGGAGATTTAAGTCTGTTGAAACATCTTGATGAGTTTGCAGTCCTAGTTCTAGATAAACTTGACTTATAATCGTAGACCTAACATCATGATTACGAGCCCACCGTTGACGTGCCGAAATTGAATTAGTGAAGTGTATAACACCTGTGAGCCTTCTAGCAGCGTCTGCATTTATAGTTTGCTCTAATACCAGGTCAATCGGTTGTCTAGAAAATGGTTTATTGGTCCGTTTGATACCAAAGCAACCTTGTTTAAATCCTTCGTTAAGTCAGGATGGGTAGGATTTAATAAATCAGGATGGGTTTCTGCAACTTTCAGCAAATTATCATAATATTTTACGGTCCATCGGCATAATTTTGTTTGTTGCATATAAAAAATATATTTGTAATTTTAGGCAACGTTGATATGAAAAGTTCAAAATTCCCAGTGCGAATGCTCCGTGACAGGTCCAAGTAATGATGTATAAGGTTGATGTAAATTAAGTAAAATTGTGAAGTTTTACCATGCTCACCATTGAAACATCGTTGCTTGAAAATATTGTAATTATTCATCAATTCTTTCAGATCTTCATTTTCAATATGAAATGACGATATTTCACAGTTTTGTCGTCTTTTCACTTCCTCTATCATATCATCTGTTAATGTTATATTATCATGTTGTAAAAATGATTTAAAATTTATTACTTCTAATCCCAATGCTACTAGAGGATGCAATCTTTTGCAGCGGTTGAAGTGCTTTCCGTCAAGAAAACCATTCACAGAACCGCTTGCCAGCTAACTACTCTCAACCATAACATTTGTTAACCCACAGTCACTAATTACTTTACCGATTGCTTTAAAATAAGCCATCATAATGTGGAACGACCCTAGATGCATAAATAAATTATCAAATTTAGGTTTTTCCGTAGCTTGTATTTGAAACGCTACTTTTGCTATCGCAAGATCGTACATAACCTGGATGCAACGTTGATGTAAATCTTCAGCTATTTTTTTACTTTGTTCCATAGTTTCTAGAACTATAGATGTACTGGTTGGTGATGCATTGATTGGGGTTAAATAAGAAATAAGTTGCTGCGGGCTATCATTCTTATAAATCCGACTATTGAAACCAACCCTCATAGGAACGTCAGGTAGCTGCATAACGTGACTAATCATCCATATATTGTCAATTTCCGTGTATAATTGCGAGTTTGTTGAGAGTATAATTTCTATCATCAATGGTAGATTGCAGTTCACTCGTCATTTTCGTTTTTTTAGGATACGGAATCTCTTCTGTAGATATGACTTCAAAAGTTCTTTTTTTTGTTGTACATGGTAAATTATTTTCATTATTTGTAATCAGCGCTTCGGACATGTTAAGTTCTTTGGGCATCTCAGATTCTTCGGTTGTATTGGCCTCGATGTTCTGGTAAATAATACCCACCGTATCATGTAAATTATCCTTTCCTTTTGCAGTTTCCACAAAACGGTCGAAATTGTCATATGACACACCAGTAAAAAGTTCAGGATTTTTTAAAATCGTTTCTGGGCATAAACTGGATTGTTCAAAAGAAGTATATGTTGTTTCAGTTTCAAGTTCCTCGATGCCCTGATAACTTATACAATGACCGTATCGATTAATAATGTCAATAATTTTCCTACTGCTTGTTAAGCTCTTTAAAGTCATACCTAACATGATGTGCTTTGGCGTTTTCACATGACCATTATGGACTGCAAAAAGATGACATCTTGAGAATAAGAATGAACTTGACGAGCACATTTCATGCTTTTTTTCCGTTTTTTATTACATCCACCTAGAAGGGTAAAGTAAAAGTCTAGTAATTGTGGTGGTATCGAAACTTCTCCTGACATTAAATGCTGTGCTGTGATATTTTTAATCGCGGTAACTTATTTTTTTCCATTTGCAGTATTAATTTTCTTAAAATAAATGCAGCTTTTTGCAAAGTATTTTCAGTTAGTAAGTTTTCAAATATTGTATCATCTATTGCTTGTAAATAATTGGGTGCTATTAGTTTTTTATTACGAATAGTAAAAAATTTGATATTCTTAGAAAATGTTTTCAAATTTTTTCTTCTAGGTGGTGTGCCGTAAAAATAGAATTTATTTCAACAGAATTTTCTTCAAAGATCTTCTCCAATGAATTGATGTACATTTCATGCAAATATACTAATAAATAACAGCGCCCTTTCTTAATTACGTCTTCCTCGATGACGCCATTTATTTCATTGAAAGCTAATTGGTGATATTTCCGATGACACTGCCAATCATTTTTACTGGACGGTTTTTTTTAAAAGGATATTTTATTATTAAAATTAACTCTGCATTCGGTATGATAAGATATTTTTGGACCAGAAAATTTTTTCAATTTATTTAATAATTCCGCATATTCTTCTTGACCTTCGATGTTGGGTAGTACACTAGATTTAAATTGGTTGGTATCAGCTTTATGAAGTGGAAGCATTTTTGAACGTAATTTTTATGTTCCCTGTTACAAAACACACAAACAATTTGATAATTATTAGTACTAGCATCATTTCCGTTCAGAATATTTGCATCCTCAGTTGAATCATTATTATCACTAACATCTGGTTCAAAAATTTCAATATTTTCTTGAGAAGTTGTAGATTGGAGTTTAATTGAATCAAAAATTAAACTTGGTTGCAATATTGATGAAAATTCTGTAAATGACGATTTCCTTTAAAAGTTGTACGTTTTGATTCTATAGAATCAGAAATTCAACTTGACTGGGATGTTATTGAAGATTCTGTTGTTAAAGACTGTAAACAAGATGGTTCTGCGGTCAACTCAGGCATCAACGGCGTGGTTGGAGAACTATTGTATGTAGATACACTGATTTTTGTTTTTCACTGTTTTTTGTAGAATTTACAGGTTTAGAAGTTAAGTACTTTTTCATAACTCCTGTAAATGCCTTATAGCATTCCCGGTGATAACCATTGCCAATATATTCGTCAGGCAAAATAATGTCTGTATTTTAGTTTATACTTTTTTCTGATTTTCAAAACAGTTCGGCATTTTCTTAATGTTTTCTCTGAGAACAATATTATTTTACCATCACTTTTATTACAAACGAAACAAATTAATGTATCTTCCATGATAATCCTTTTTACTAAAACTACACTTATAATCTGCTTTCAAAGAAAAACTACGGCGGTTAGCTCAGATCAACATTTATTCGTCATTTTTTATTCCAACTCTCTTTTACACTCAAAACTGAGCACAATTACAATACATCCGAAAAATCAACTATAACGGAATGTTTGTGCGCGTGGCTATTTAAATCTGCTTTCACCAACTAGTCGGCAGGCCGAATGGCTAGTGTTCACGTGGTTAATAGAGTGCGTACTATTGTGTCTTTTTGACCTTCGTTACACACTTTCATTTCACACAAAAAACTGTACAAATACCTATAACAAAACGTAGGTTGAAGTCATAACAGTTCAATACATTATCGGAGGTTTGAACTCGGTACCTTCCGATTCGTAAGCGGGAAACTTACCACTAGACAAAAGTGATCACTCCTGTCCGGAGGCTGTTACTGGCTTATTTAGATTCCGCCACATACATAATGCCTTATAAATCCGCGGTGAACGATCGCAATAGACTAAACACTCTATCTCACTCACACCGGCTTGAATAGCTGTTGCGTTGTACTCGCAACAGCAGACTTTGAATGTGTCTGGCTAGATGTAAAAATCTTTAAAACTGTCTGGATTTTGGGGTAACATATTTTTATAGGCCTCCAAGTAACATATATAAAATTCAGCTTTTATACTATAACGAAAGTTTATTTTATTTTTTTAAAGTTCAGGGGTGTCTGGCAGGGAGTTCTAACCATACTAAGTGTCCGGCAATGGATGACGTGATTTCTAATGTTATTCCGAAGAAAATATAAAAAAATTGAGCTTTATACTTTATAGAAAGTGAGGTACTATTTTATACACCTTTACTACCTGTTACCTGCCCAAGTAACCACAATCCAAACTCCATACTTGCTGATCGTTCGTACCTGTGTTGGTGACATCCGTAGAAAAACTTTCAGCTTTTATAAAATAACGAAGGTCTGGCCGTCGTGGGCTCTTGGGCTATTAGGTCTTATGTAAAAGACTAAGTTTTCGGATAACAAAAGAAAAAAAAGGATATTACACGTGCTGTTAATAATGTTGATAGTACCATGTTGAGTAGACTGGGTAAGAACTGGACTGTCTCATTGATGTATGCCATGTGACTAAGGGTTCTCATATTGCACATCTATAAAATATGTAAATAAAATTTTATTTTTTAAAAAATTCTTTCATATGTTCTTTTTTGCTGTATTCATCTTAGTTTTTTTTACTACAGCGCCGTGAAACCTTCGAGGGAATTATGAATAACTATATATATACATGCATATATATATATAAAGGGAATAATTTACATGAAAAGAAGATAAAAATCCATTTTTAAATGTAATTTTATGCATTTAAGATATTGAGATTTTCTAAAACTTTTTTTTAGTTGTGTGCCAAATATTTTAAAAGATTGAAGGACAAATATATACATACTTTAAATTAGAAACATTTTTACTATTTCAAATATGCAACGCTAATTATATATGCCCACTTAAAATTTTTTTGACTAATGAAAAATTTCAATAATATATTTAGCTTATATTTGTACAAGATATTTTTATGAAGTTTAAAATGCATTTATTAGTATTATTGCTTATATGTATTTTTAACATTTAGTAAACAACTTTTGAATATTCTAAATTAATTCATCTTTTTTAAGAATAAATCAAAACTTTTAAGAAATATACAAAATGAAAATATTTATTTAATAGGTTCGTCTAAATTAAGCAAAGCAAAACCTAGATCTCCGAGTGTTCCTCCTTCTCAACATACAAGTACACTACATGTATTTGAGTCGACTCGATCCAAAAAGGATTCACCTGAAGCAATTAGATCTATTTCACATGATGTAATTATATTTGTATAAGTTACTCAAAACCTGTTTTGAATAACTCATTGTTGTTCATAAAGTATTATGTTAAATATGAGGCAAAAGGGAAGTAAAAAAATTAAATGAAAGGAAGTACTATATGTGTGTGTGAAAGGAATTTTGAAGTAAGAGGAACAAAATGAATGGTTATTACATTTCTTTTGCTTTGTAATTAATGTTTAATAAATAAATTAGTCTGGTTAAACTATTTTTTAGAATTCATATTTTATTTAAAACTAAAACTTTGGTGTGTGTGGGAAAGATGAATGAAACAATGATTAATAGTATAAAATTTGAAATTTTTTTTTTTTTAGGAATTTTATAATTGATACAATATTTTGTAGTTGATTTACTTAGTATTTTTTTTATTTCTTGCAGTTATCATATCTTGGTTCCATTTTATGATGAAAGAGATATTAGAGTACATTTGAAGTTTTTTTTTATAGTACTAGGATCCATCTTTGAACTACTACAGAAAGAATTCGGATTAATTAAAAAATGAAAGCAAAAAAGAGTTATATTTTATTTATGTAACATCCACTTTGTTTTCTGAATTTAAAAAAAAAACGATTTTTATGAAACTATAATAAATAATATTTTCCCCAAAGACTTAAATATATAGTTGAACTTTTGAATCTCTCTCTCTGACCATATTGATGTAATTTTTATAGGCTCCAAAGTTAATTAGATATTACTCAACTGAAAACCAACTTCTCTTTGTTGATCACCCCTAGAAATTATTGTTAATCATTTAAACCATTTAAATTTCAAACATGTTTTAGAGTTACTGAGAGCATGTGTTGTTCAAAAATATAGACATTCTGTGAATAATTTAAAATTGTCTAAGTTCATGGTAAAAATTTTATTTTAACTAAAATGTTGTACATCTAATAAGTTTTATAAAAAAAAAATTTTAACTTCTATTCCTACTTTGTTAGAAACACGTACTGGCGCCATCTGTTGCAGCTAATTGTAATTAAGATAGAAATGACACAGAATGAATTTAAAATTAAAAAATAAAATTTAATTAATGAATTAATATTTGAAAAAACTATATTAAGATCAAGTATCATCCACCACAAGTTTAAAAAATTTATTTGAACTTGATTGGATGAATAGAAAGTATTTTATTAACAATTGAAAATTTGAACAAGATAAATATATAAATATCTAGAGAGTGGGAGCTAATAGTAGGAATTGAAAAATATAATTTATATCATACAATTGAAGTAAGTTATTATTGCAAAATTATTGATTATGCATAGTGGTATTGTCAGGGAAGTTAATCTTTTTCTTTACAATTTTAAAACAATAAAACTAATCTACTAATAAATTCAATTTGTTTTGTAGGAAGGACAGTCAACCACAACAAAGGCAGAGAGGAAGCTTTTGAAACCCCATTCTGTACCTGCTACTTCTCAATCGTCCATACAAACAAGTGAGTTTGATAGAAGTAATTTTTCTTGTGTATTATATTTTTCTTGTGTAGGTTTTTCAAATACTTTAAAATATTTTTTTATACATTTAATTTTATTTATGAATATGTTCTATTCAAATTGTAGAATGAGTTAATTTTCATTCTATGTTATTATTGGTTTTAATGAATTTTATTTTATCTTAGTTATAAGCAAAAATTTATGATACATGCAAACATATTTATAACAGCAGATTTTAAACTTGTATAAACAAAACATTGTATGAAATTACAGCATAATTTAAATTTTCTTAGCAATTGTATGCCCTCATTTACTATGCCAGAATTATCTTTGTATTTGTTCCCCCTCTAATGGGGCTGCGGATTGGTATTTTTTACCTTTGCAAACCTAGTACATTCCCCAGGAGCTTGTATCACTTTTTAGTGCTGCACCATATAGGCGATACCAATTATCTCTAGTAATTTTGATGCCCAGTTTCCTCCCCAGAGGAAGGCACCTGAGCTCTGACGATGCAAAATTTGTGCGTAGGAATTTAATTTTACCTAGAGCATCCAAGCCAAACGGGCACTCAAGGGAATTTTTACATGTCGCATAATCATAGGACATGGACGCTGTCGATTTTCTGCATCGTGAAAATCCACCGACTTGGGCCGGGGTCGAACCCCCAACCTTAGATGCAGAAGGCCAACAATAAACCAACTACGCCACACAGCTAGCATCTTTGTAAAATTAAAATGATAGAAAATCGTATTTGATAGTTTATCAATTTCATTTAAGGAATATTTTAAATTTTGGTATAAAACTATGTCTAATTCATAGAATTTCAGCACTACATCCAGTCAAAATCTGTTAAATATACATTTTAAACACACACATATTAAATACATCCACATATAAGGAACTAATGTTCTATGAATTCCATTAAAAATTAAACAAATATAAGAAAATAGTAAAGGACAAAGTAAGATTGTCATAAAATAATATAGGACTGCAGGATGCTTATAAACAATGATTCAAAATGCTTAATTCTCTTTATTTAGCTATAATACTGAGCAGAAATCAGATTTGAAAGAGAAATTAAGTTAAAAATGGTGTAAAACGTATAAATAAAAGTACAAAATTAATTTTTAGTAAATCTAAAACAACATATTCCAAATGTATCAAAAAAGTAATCTACTTACCTTATTTTAAAAAATCAATCTAAAATAAAGCATAGTGTTGCATATTCACTGATAAATGGTCACTTATGTAATCTGATAAAGGAAGTAACATATTTTATGTACAAAACTAGCTGTATGGCCTGGCATTGCATGGGCTTTTACCGAGCGTATAAATTAATCTCATTTTTTAAATTTAGAGCTTTCAGATTTTTTGATGTTATAGAAAAGTATATAAAGAATAATTTAAGCTAAAAAAATTAGATTTGATTTTTGACCGATTTTTGTCAGTTAAATCTACTGTAATAAATAAATATATTTAAAATGTAATTTAATTGTAGTCAATATCAAACTTATTACAAATGTATGGTTTATTAAAAACATTTAATGGTGTAATCTTGTTCAAAATAATATCATGTTTTAAACAATTTATTTTATCTCAATTTATTAACTAAATAAGAATTACTGCAAATAGTTCTACAAAGGTACCATATTTAAACAACTGATTTTGTAATAAATTTAGTTAAATATATTAATTAGTTGTTTTACAAAACTGAATTGTTATTAGCAATAATAAATCTGAATCCTGTGTCTTTAAAACATTATATTTCCTAAAACAGTTTTTTTTTAAAAACTTTCAACAACTACATGTTAATGGTGCTTATCAATAATTTCATTACATTTTAAATGTCTGCAATCCTGCTTGTTTTGAGAGACTAAGCCATTATAATAATGAAAAAAATATTCTATCTAATTTTTGTTTGATTTGAAAGCTTTCTTAATAGTTTTTTTAACTGCAGAAGGGAGACAAATGTTTAGTTCATGTTAGCAAAATTAGTTTTGTTTTAAGGTTTATTCATGAAAAAAAAATTACAGTATTTAGTCTAATTATTTCTTAAGTGTTTCAACTTAAAGGAACTGATCGAAATTTTTGATAATGTGTAACATGACTATCATGAAAATAATCATTTTTTTAAAAAGTATTATCAAAGTGATTACTTTTTGTTAAGACCAGACATCAAATTTTTACTATGCTTGATGTTAAAATATTTTTCAAAATTATTCATTAGTTTTTATTTTTTCCATGTTTCTTTTTTCCCCCTCTTGGCTCTTTGACTTGCAGAGATTTTTTAATTTTATTAACTATATTTTTATATTGTGTTATAAATATATTCATTATTATTTTGTTTAATAACTTGTATTATCTTTTTACTGAAATACACATTACATTAAACCTATTTATGATAAATCATATTAAAACTTTTAATAAAGTAATTTTTCCACTATTATCTATGTTTTATATTTTGAATAATCTGAAAAATGAATAATTCAACATTTTGAAAACCATGTTGTTTAAAATGTCCTAATTCTATTTTATGCAAGTTTTTTTTTGTAGTATTAAAATTTTTGTCATGAGATTTATTTATACACATGAATTTTTATATTAGGTTTTTCAAAATTTTTAGTAGCATTTTTTAGTTTATATATGTTAATTATTTATTTATTATACCTACAACACCCACAGTGAAAGAGGAAGCAATGAGTGGATTCATTATTCTCAGCCGTGTAAGTATATTAGATATGTTTCTTAAAATTTGCAAAAATAATATATATTTTTTTTGCCTTATTATTTTTTCCCTTATTTTCCTAGGAAAAATATTCTGAACACAATTCATTAATAACACACTGTAAATTCAACTGCTCTGGAACATCTGTAGCAAGTTCTGATATGGATGGAGTCATTAAGTAAGATTTTTAAAAAAAAATTATTCTGAGCTTTCTCTGTAATTATTGTGAAAAACCACTTGTGTTTTATAATGGAACTATAATGTAGATAAAATTGTTTCATTTAACTTAATGTGTTCTTAAAATAATAGTGAAATTTTAAAACTTTTGAAGGAGTTGAGAGAACATTTTCTTTTTTCAGAATATGGAATGCTATTCCATCTGTATCAACTTTGTCTACAATAATGTCAAAGACAAGTGTCTTATCATTAGATTGGGATCGCAAAAGAGAGCGCTTGGTAAATATTTAAAATGTCACTTGGAGCTAACTTCTAAAATAATAAGATTTTGATTAGTTTTATTTTTATAAGTTGAGATTTTATTTCAAAATAAATATGTTGCAAATTTAATACTAAGAATGATTTTTAATTTTTAGATTTGTACTGTTAATTTTTACTTTATTTCATTTTTAATTTTAAATAAAAATAATTATTGTTTATTGCATTTAAAATAACGATATTAATATTATGCATTCCATCTTATATGTATATGCACATACATGTGTGCATCATGTTATTATGAAACAGAATTTTTTTCGTATTTCTTTTACTTTGTATTTATGAAATAAAATAAAATTCGTAAATTAAAGCTCCCTTTTTCATTAATTACGACTATCAATTTTTGTACAATTTCAGAAATTAATGAATTTTATCAAAATTTAAAAATGTATATTATTTTATAAGTTGTGGGGAAAAATTTTTTTAAAGCTGTGTATGTAAAATAGCTATAACTATTTCTGAATGAGAATACATTAATATCAGTAATTAATACATTTTAATTAGTTACTATATGGTGGAACTACTGGAATTGTAAGGATGTACGATACCAAAGAACGACGGGTTGTGAAAGAAATTTGTACAGAGAATGTCAGCAATAGTAATCAAAGGTAATTATTATATTTTATTACAAGCTACTTAAATTCAAATGCAAATTTTAACTTAAAGTTTTTAAATAGATATTTTAATACTTTGTTACTAATTTTCTGAGTTTGGTTTTGTAATAATTAAAGGTATTTAAGAATATTTATAATATAGAATTTCATTTGTTTGTTTAATTATTCAAAATATGAAATGTATTAGTTCACTTAAATTTTCTTTAGAATGATTTTAATCCACAATGGTCTTGAGCCCTCCAAGACCACTTGACAATTAATTTTCATTTTACTCAATGAAAGGGGAATGACCTCAACTATATCTCCTAAAAAACTGAAAGGCAAATGTTTTTAACAGGATGATGCAACCTTGCATTATCCACGTATTCAGACCAAGCAGAGAAACCTTTACCTGAAATTATAATTCTAACAGCTTCTGGTTAACAAAAACTATAAAACATGCTTGTCTAAAGTGCGGCCCAAACGCAAATCATGAATATATTTTAATTTACACATTTTTATTAAAAAAATAAATAAGTTAATTTGCACAAAATGTGCTGTATTAATTTTCGATTAAATTGAAGAGTTTGAAAGAAAATTTAAAGATTTTCGAAAAAACGAATGGTATTTCAATATATTTTCTACCCCCTTTTTCTCTAGAAATAAATAAATTACCTTCAAATGTAATGCATTGAACTGCAAAGTGACATTCAACTGAAAGAAAAATTTGGGATTGTCTCTATACAGGAGTTTTATAAAGATTACCTACACCATGATAAATATTCTCATTTTCATACTCATGCTTTATTAATATCTTCAGCCTTTGGCAGTATTTATATTTGTGAACAGTTATTTTCCAAGAATGAAGCATACAAAAAACAAAAATAGGACAAAGATCACTGACAAACATCTTGAAAATGCAATTGCAACTTTGTCTATTGAACCCAATATCGATTTGCTTGTTCAACACAAACACGAATTCTTTCATCTCATTAACTTGATTTTTTTCCATCTTTATGAAATCCGAACTAAATGAAACAAAATTTTTACAAATTTAAAATAAACGTGTACCTATTCATGTCTAATTCAAATTTTTAAAAATATAGTAAAAATAAGTTAATTTATTTTAATAGAACTACGTAGGATTAATTTTTATTTCAATTTGTTAAAAAAAATATTGTATGTGAAGTCCAGAAAAAGAAATTATTTTTGCAATGCGACCCACAAGCAGTCATAGTTTAGACACCCATGCTATAAAAGGTTGAAATCTCTAGAATGTTTTTGTGAATGTCCTAGATGTAGTATGTGGTTGTCTGCGTATATTTTTGTTGTGCTTTGTGAGTGTGTAAAATAAAATGAGGAACTAAAAATACCAAGCCTCCTAATCATTTCAACTGGCTGCAACAAATTGATTCCATGCAACTAACTGTTTCAATTTGAGTGCAAATCTTCACATATATATAATGCATTTCATCAGCATTTGTAACAAAATTGTGCCCTTTTTATTTGTGAATGTTTTATATATATTGTAATTATAATAAATACAATTATATTTGAAAAAAAACCAAGAAAAGATATTAATAATATTGGAAAAAAAATCTCACTGAAAACAAAATATTTAAGAATTAATTATTTTATTAAATATAATGTATTTTTATGAGTATGAATGAGAAGTATACTTTTAAATGGTTGTTGATTATCAATTTAAAGAATAATCTTCCTAATGTATGGGAAATAATAACTTTTATCATAAGATATACTAAATAAGATAATTTATATTATACTGTGTATTTTTTAAAAAATTTTATTTTAAGTATACTTAAATACCATGTCAGACAATTTCTTTTAAATTTTATTGTTTTTACCAAGTTTTATAAATTTTATTTTTTCTAATGAATGATGTTTTCTTTTCTACAGAGTGTTGTGTATATGCTGCAGTCCTCTGGGTATAAACTTTGTGACTTCAACTAGCACTGGAGAAGGAGGTCAGCTTTGTCTGTGGGATATGAAGACATTGTCTATGGAAGTATGAAAAATATTCTTTTTATTGATTTATCTTGTTATTTAATGATGTACTGGTTGTTAGTTAAAATATTTGGGTTTATTTAGTTCATTTTTGTTGAAGTTACAGAATACAATTCAAAAATTTCCATCTGATCAAAGTAATTAATTTGAGTGGAAAATTTCAGAAAAAGCATGTTAGCACTAGTTTTTTTTTAAAGTGTAGGATATAAAAAATATATATATATTTTTTTTCCAAATCAATTTTTGTTGTGAAGCAAACTTTTGTCTGTTTATACAGTTAATCATACTTAAAAAGTTTTATTATACTTTGTAAGTTTCCTATTTTGTTCATGTGAATGTTTAAGCTGTATCCAGTACTCTGAACATCTTGTTACATTGGATTTCATTATTAATGCGTTGATTATTAATTGCTTAATTTGGAATCTGATAGATATTAATCAAGCACAAACATATTAGTAATATTTATTTTTAAGTGCAAATTTTTTTTTACTTCATTATTTTTGTATTTTTTTAAAGAAATAACATATTTTTAATGTAAAAATTACTTTTGTTTTTAGAGACAAATTCTTCCCAAAACTGACAAATCCTGTGTGCATTGCTGTTCTTTTAATCACAATGGACAGCTCCTTCTAATTGGGTTTTCTGATGGTACATCTTCAATATTAGGTAATATTCATTATAGATAAATTGTTGTATAAACATTTACTATGCATAATTACTGGTAAAAAATATACTGAATCCACTCAAATATATTAGGGTTTTTTTAATACAAATTACTAAATAACTTAAATATATACATAAATTTGTGTGTATAGTTGGAATTACATTACCAGTCCTTAAATAATAAATGTTTGAAAATTTTTTTCCTTTGAAAAAAAAAAGCATCTTTATCATGATTCTGAAATTTTAAAATGTTTTAAGAATAAATTAATTTGATGTTGGTGTATGTGTGATTTATTTTGTTGATTTTATCACAAAAAAAAAAAAAAAAATGCTTGTATATTGTAGATGTGCATAGTTTGTAGTCATTTTTTGAAACCTATTTCTTTTAAAGTCTAAAAATACATTTTTATGTTGTTAATAATATGAAATAATAATTTCTTTAAATGTGTAGATATGTTTGTTAACAAACATTTAGATAGAATGAAATCTTTACAAAATTAAAAAGTTGTAATGATCTTGGAGTAGTATAAAGAATTGTAATGTTTTTCACATCTTAATGTGTATTCAGATTTGCGAACATTTGAAATATTTGCATCTTGGCCCTCTCATACTGGAGGTGTGCTTTCAACAGAATTCAGTTCTGATGAAACTTCATGTTATACTATGGGAAGTGATAAAAAGGTAAGAGAGCAATGTTGTTTTAAGTTCCATTTTATTTATGTATACCAGTGTTCCATGAAGCATACCTAGGAGTTCCATGAGACAAAATATAAATATGTTTATGCAGAATGGAGTTTATATGACCACAAATATCTAAAGCCATATTTCCGAACACATGGAACTTAAAAAAAATAAAATTGGCATTGGACAACCTCTCTTTTTAATAATTTCCTGCATCTTTTATTATAATGTAATAATAATATTAAAGCACTTAAGTGTTTTTTTTCTTTGTATCTACTACCTAGATAGTGAATAATTTGTTGTTTTATGACACTGAGTTTCTCAAAATAGTAGGCTGCAGTAGCCAAGTGGTCTAGGCATCAGATCGTGGCTAGCATGTCATGAGTTCGATCCCAGTACCACTGAAGACCCGCCGTGTAGGGGAGGAATGCACGTAAAATACGTCGAGAGCTCAAACGTCCTCCCGTTGGTGTGGTAGTTAGGAGAGAAGGGTGCCAGCTCAGGTGTCGTCCGCGTCACTTGACCATGGTTCAAAATTACGCGGACCGTCCCCAAAAGCCCTCGTGTAGCTGAACAGTGGGACGTTAATATTCACTCACTCATTCTCAAAATAGTTTTATACTCATTAGTGCAATGTTTTACAAAACAATTGGAATGGAATGAATTAGACAGCAATGTTAAAAATTATATAATGAAGCACATTTTCCATGTGTTGAAAAAATGATTGTAAAAAGACTCAAATTGTAAAAGAAAAAGAAATAATAAAAAATGAGTGAAAAAGAATGCAAAATTGACTCATTAAAAGAATATCTATTATTTGATAAGTACTATCCTGTTTCTGTACTTGGGAGTGGGCAATAAAAATCATTGATGATGATATTGTTTAATGTTTCAAATGATATTAAATTGTTATCCAGAAATGTACTTCACTTAGTGAGCTATTATATTTTTCAATCTCAAATAAAATGTTTTGAAATCATATTTGATTTTATTAAATTTTTTTTAATGTGGTTATAATATGAATAAATCCCCCCCCCCCCCGTTTGAATTGCTCTTCGTCTTTATTTTGGTATTTCAAGATCTCAGTTGAACACATTTGTATGACCACAGTCAATGAATCCCTAACCAATCTATTTTTTACTAAGATTTAAGATAGAGATACTAATTTTGGTTATTTTATCATTTTTCTCAAAAATTTAATTTCTACTAAACAATTTTGATACAAAATTTTTATTTTTCATTAGGAAAATGCAAGCTATTCGGATAGAATAGTAGAATGTGTTCTTTTAAAGAGTAGAAGTACATAACAATACACTTAAACTATTATGAATTGAAATTCACATTTGATGAAGTAAATCTGTAGTACATCTCATTTTGGGAACTATATGCTACAAAAGAAAGAAAAAAATTGTATTCTAAAGAATAGAAACATTCTGTGAAAATTGTCAAATGCAAGTATCAAAAGCCTGTTTCTTGATTTAAACTTTGTAGATAGCTATTGAATAAATACATTTGCCATTTTTATAAAGTAATAACTTTAGAAGATATTCAAGGAAAGAATGAGATTAGTTTTTTTAAAAAATTAATTATATATGCAGTTCATTTTTTTGGTTGAAATAAAGTTAATTTCATATTAAAAATTATTAAACATTGAAGAGCCTTAAATATGACTTTTCTAAGAAAAGAAATTCAATAAAATTTGATAAAGTGTAGAGTAAAAAAAATATATATATACATAATGAATTGGAATACTTTTAAAAGTAAGAAGAAAATTGTAGATTTTAACATCAAGTAAGGAATTGGGAGAGACATGAAAAAACACTAATTTTCTGTGAAACACAATAAATATGGTAGTTGAATAAAAGTCTACTTAAATACTAATTTATTACGTAAACAATTGTCTTTTTTTTCTAGTTTTACTCTTGGAGTGCAAATAGAGTTGGGCAAAAGTTATCAGAATTAGAAATCCACTCTGATCCTTTTGATTCTGAATCTATCAGTTCCTATGGAAAGCGTTTCTGTTTCAACAGTGATGGAAGCCATGTTTTAACTTGTGGTCCACTGGGTGGGGTCATTTATAAAGTAAGAGATAGTTTTTACCTAAGAAACAAAATTGTTTCAGAAAACTGTGTGCTTAAATTTTGAAACTTATTAAGTCATAATTTTGCTCGTATATGTTTAAAAAAAATTAAAAAATTTTTAAATAAGAGAAGTTTTTCTGCATTTAATTATTTATTTTACCAAAAAATATGACTTAAAATGTTTTATATGATACAAAAAATTTATACTAAACATGAATGATTTAAGGAAGTTCTTATAGGGTATGATAATTTCAGATAAATTAATCTAGTACAATGTCTGATGTATAACAGGATGTAATTAAAATATGAAAAAACATTCATATAAATTGATATTATAACTTATTAAATGTAAATTTTCACTAATTACAAAAATCTCATTCATATTTTAATCACTTACAGAAAAGGGGGAGGATGCATTTTTTTTTTGTAAAAAAATATTTCAAATAAAATATTGACTCGGGTTTAGTACATCATGCATAAGAAATATTTTCACATGTAATTTTTACTCATCAGTTAGATCATGTGCAGTAAAATTTTTAATGGATTTATAAAGTGCTTGGTTTTTCTGAAGCAAAATACCACCCACTAGAATAATCTTTTATTTTTATTATTATATATATTTATTTTTTAAGAGTACTACATCTCAGTGCTAGATAGAAACGAAATCCAAAATAAGAATACATAAAGAGTTGTATGATCTTCGTAGACCACTAAAACACAAGGGTCAAAATAGTTTTCAGTGTAGAGAAATGCATAAAGAAAAATTGTCATTACCTTCTCTTCAAAATCAATGCATTCAGTGTCTATTTTTCATCATAATTCATATTATAAGATGTAGTAATTATGTTTTTAGATAGCCAATTCAACAACAACACCAGTTCTTGATATTGGAGGACACAACAAACCAGTGAATACTGTCGACTGGTCAGCTGCTATGGAAAGCAGTACTTGTATCTGTGGGACAGTGGATGGAAGAGTTATTGTTAGTACTTTATTGAATCAGTGATATTTTTCCCAAATGCCGGTGATATTCTCATGCTATCATTCCACTATACAATACATTTTCATTTGTCCATTGACATTGTTGAAACATTGTAATAAATATTATATTTGTTCTTTTAAAAAGTAATGCTTGTTGTAGAACTTCCTTATATAAAGTGTATATGTTAATTTAATGTAGTTATAAACGAATTGTGTTTCCTATTAATAGCAACAAAATGTTATGAACTATAGTCAAAAGTTTTGTTATAAACTGCTGCTCTGGAAATAATTGACACCAGAAGCTAAAGTATAGTTAATACCTCAATAATTTTAATCAACTTTTCCCAATCTTGTAGCATTCTAGAAGTGCCTTACGTGTGTAACTGGGAAGAAAATTTATCTCTAGCGAGCAATGTTTGCTCAATCAAAACACAATAAATGCACCCAAAACACGCTTTTCATACAACTCAGTGAAAATAGACATTTGAAGTTAACACAGCCACAAAAATGAAACCTTTCATAAATGTACAAGGGGCATTTTGGAATAAAAAAATTTGAGGTTTCCATAAAATATTTAATCTTTTGAGGGGAGAAATAAGATTATCATAATTTGAACTTGCATGCATAATTTAATGTTTTCCAAAACAGAAAATTTTCAGGGGAATAGTATTGAATGACTAACTTACTGTGAGAATCTATATTAACTCACCAATGTCTTGTTCACTGTAAGAGAATGATAGTCAATGTAGGCTGGTTTTCAAATATATAAAGCAGGGAAGCACAACCTAAGGCCCGCGGGCCAATCTTGACCTATGAATGTATATTATAAAAAGAAGAGTAATTTAAACAGGAAAAAATTGAATAGGAAAATAGTATTACAGGAAATGTGTTTTACAGTTAATTTTTTTTTCAATTTATTACGCGGCTTTTCAGTATGTTTCCTTCATGGGTATCTGCGAGTACAAGTTTTCGTATAGGAAAAGCTCACAGACGTGATCACTGGAAGCCATTATTTCTTCTACTAGCTTTCATGGTCCGGCATTGCACGGGCTTATACCGAGGGTATAACTTAATCCCCATGTTAATTTCCTCCTTTTATTCTAACACCAACACTTTTGTGGGGTTTGACGCGTACGATGTGAGTGCATGTAATGGCTTTGTTGCGATGATTCTCGATCCTAGTACCACTGAAGACCCACAGTGTAGGGGAGCGATGCACGTAAAATCTGTCGAGAGCAAAAACGTCCTCCCGTTGGTGTGGTGGTGTAGTTAGGAGAGGGAGTGCCAGCTCAGGTGTCGTCGTCCACGTCGCTTGACCATGGTTCAAAATTACGTGGACCGTCCCCAAAAGGCCTCGTGTAGCTGAACAGTGGGGCATTAATATTCACTCAATCTTCACAAATTTAGCACCTTCCAATATTATTTTCCGAAATTACTTTGTTTCTTTCCTCTCCACTTAGTCCGGCGTTGCACGGGCTTTTACCAAGTGAATAACTTCACCCTCGTGGAAATTTCGTGTTTCCCTCAGGCCGATAGCACCTGTGTGTGTGCGTGCGATGTGAGTGATTTCTTTAACAATGTCATAAAAACACCCTTTTTCGAAATTTGTTCTTGCGTTGGTGTGGTGTGGTAATTATTAAAGATGGGTGAAAGCTCATGTGTCGTCCTCGTCACTTAAACATGGTTGAAAATTTCAAGGTCCGTCACCAAAAACCCTCGAATAGGCAAACAGTGCGAATTTAAAAATCACCCACTCACTTTCCAATTCTTTTCGTTTTACCGAGTGAATAACTTCATCCCCATGGAAATTTCGTGTTTCTCTCAGGCCGATAGCACTTGTGTGTGTGTATGTGCACGATTTCTTTAACTATGTCATAAAAACTCCCTTTTTCGAAATTTGTTCTTGCGTTGGTGTGGTGTGGTAATTCTTAAAGATGGGTGAAAGCTCAGGTATCGTCCTCGTCACTTGACCATGGTTGAAAATTTCGAGGTCCGTCACCAAAAATTCTCGAATAGGCAAACAGGGTGAAATGTAACCTTTTTAAAGATAGTTGTATGTTGAAAAAAGACAGAAAAGTATAAATTTTTCACAATTTTAATTTTTGAAGTAAAATTGTGAGAATTTTTTGAAATATTTGACACGGGGGAAAAAGGTTTCATGCAATTACCTTTATAAAAGAAGAAATTATTAAATGATTGATTTAAGTATTTTGAGTGTTTTATTAAAATTTGTTCAAAAAAGTTTTTGGCTTTTTTTTGAAAATCACTGATTTTAAAAGTTTTAAAAATCATTTTTATTTAAAAGTAACAATGTTGATAAATTTTAGAAAAAATCATGAAATATGCAAAATATCTTTGTTTTCTAAAAAAAAAGTTTTTGGCATTTTATTTTTTTAATCACTGATTTTAAAAATCATTTTCTTTTAAATTCATCGATATTTATAAAATACAAAATTATAACTTATTAATATTTTTACATTAAAATTGATTAAAAATGTTCATTTAGCAATTAATTGTGACATTTTGTTTGCTTAAATAAAAAAAAATTTCGAAATGGGCAAATTCTTCGATTTTATTATGAAATTATATGTCAAAAAAAACAAATATACATTAGGCATTATTTTAAAGTAAACTATAAGTTTTATGAAAGAGAACAAAAATTTCGATACTGTTAAATATTTTAAATGAATCTCATAAAAGCATTGAATGCATTTTATTATCTTAATCTGACATATATAGTTATTTAATTTTGAAAATTATATAAAGAAAAATTGACGAAAAAGTAACTTTTTAACTCGCATTTTTTTTTTACTCGCCAAAGTTACTGATTTCCCCCTGTTTAAGGCAGAATTTCTTTAGTGTAACCCTTGAGTTAGATGCGGTCGAAGGCGAAACAGGTCAAAAGTCTTTGGCGCAAAGCTAATTTTCGACGCCAATGTTTGGCTAAATGTAAAATCGCGTATTTTAAATTATTTTAAAAATCATTATCTTCATTTTAAGGGCATAATTTTTACGTTAACGCTCTCAAACATCACAAACTATTTGCAAAAATAACGTACTTTGAAATAAAAAATGTACAAATTACTACTTTTTAATTTATTTCTCAGAAAAACATAAGTTTCCTAAAATCAAAAAATGTTTTTTAAAATCCATAATTTTGAAGCAATTTTTTCAATCTTCGTATATGTTACGGATAATATTACTTTACACACGGAAAAAAGGTTTTGTGAGATTGCCTTCATAAATGACGAAGTTATTCAATGTGAAGTAAAAATTGGGACTACTTTTTAAAAATTCTTTAAAAAAAAAGTTTTGGGAATTTTATTTTTTAAATGAATGGATCTAAAAGAGAAAGGCTTGAAGTTAATTAGAGTAGAATATCGATTTAATAACACGAAAAGTAATTCATACCCAACGATTTAGAAATAATTTTCATAAAAACGCATCAGTTTTAACACTATTTTAAAAAATTCGAAAAAAAATAGAAAATATCGTTATTTTACAAAAAAAATTATACCGTATCGTGGCGAAATAAATGATCTTTCCGATTCTGTAATTATTTTTTGTCTGATTTCCACACCGAAAATTGGATGACAATTTTAAGATGGTCGAAAACGTCGGATCACCGCTCGGCCGAAACGGAAGTTCCGCCAAGTAAACAACCGGTAGGAGTTAAAACAATTAGGCGTTTTAAGGTTTTTAATTAATATTTTTTTAACTAATTACAATATCGGAATATAAATGGGCAATACGGCTTCCCTGGAAAATTCCCGATCTTTTGGTACCTTCCGCGTGGTGCGATTCGTAAGAAGATAGACGCACATACATAGATAGATACGTTTGTTTACCTTCGAATTTTAATAGTGTAGACTAGCTTTCATGGCCCGGCGTTGCACGGGCTTTTACCGAGGGTATAACTTATCCCCATGTTAATTTCCTTCTTTCTTTCTGATGCCTTCACTTTTATGTGGGTGTAACGGGTACGATGTGAGTGCATGCCCCTTGAGTGCGTATCATGGCTTTCTCGTTTAACATTTTCCCTTCTCTTCACAAAATCAGCACATCCAATAATATTTTTCGAAATTACTTTGACTTCTTTGTTTCTTTCCTCTCCCCAGGCCCGGCGTTGCACGGGCTTTTACCGAGTGAATAACTTATATATATATAATCCCCAGGGGAATTTCCTTTTTCCCTCATGTCGATAGCACTTATGTGTGTGTATGCGCGCGTTGTCAGTAATTTTTTTAACTATGTCATTAAAACTCCCTTTTTCGAAATTTGTTCTTGTGTTGGTGTGGTTATTAGGAGAGAAGGGTGAAAGCTCAGGTGTCGTCCTCGTCACTTGACCATGGTTGAAAATTCAATGTCCGTCGCCAAAAACCCTCGAGTAGGTGAACAGTGCGACTTTAAAAATCACTCACTCACTTTTGAATTCTTTCGTTGCAATTTTTTAGCCCCCCGAAATGAAAACGTAGATTTCTTAAAAATAATTGTATGTTGAAAAAAGACAGAAAAGTTTAAATTTCACTACTACTTTAAACTTGAAGGAAAATTCAGAGGATTTTTTGAAATGGTTCGACACACGGGAAAAAAGTTTCATGCAATTATCTTTTTTCAATGAAGAAATTATTAAATGATTAATTTAAGTATTTTGAGTGTTTTATTATAATTCGTTCAAAAACTGAAACGTAACATTTACCTTCACTAATTCTACCGCGCATGCGCAAAAAATTCAAAAAATCTTCCCAGTGTTTTTTTAAACTTTTCATGATCGCAAAAACGGTACTTTACGAAAATCACAAAAAAAATTTTAAAATCCGTAATTTTTAAGCAATTTTTTCAATCTTCGTACAGATTACAGATGATATTTTTTTACACACGAAAAAAAGTTTCGTGCGATAATTTTAATAAATAACGAAGTTATTCAACGTTGAGTAAAAATTTGGTCTAATATTTAAAAAATCGCAGAAAAAAAGTTTTGGTCATTTTATTTTTTAAATGAATGGATCTAAAAGAGAAAGGCTCGAAGTAACTTAGTGTAGAATATCGATTTAATAACACGAAAATAAATTCATACGCAACGATTTAGAAATAATGTTCATAAAAACTCATAAAACTATTCTGATGCTTGATTTAAAAAAAATCATTTATTTTATAATAGATAGTTTTTAGGAATCTAAAAGAATAAAATAATTTTCAGGTTTTCATTAATCAATCAATCGTTACTTACAGTTAGCTTAAAAATGTCTCTAGAACGTATTTTTATCCTAAATAATAGGCGATATACTTTTTATTAACAAATAATTAATTTAATAATAAAATAATAGAAACATTCCTTTGATTTTAAAAAAATATATTAATTTAAATCCATTATCAATAAATACTAATAAAAAAAATTCTACAGATAATTCTTGAAACGTTTGGATGTTTGATTAAACATATATAAGTGTTAAAAATCCACTTTTGGGGGAAAACCTAGTTATATGCTAACATTCACTGAAAAAAACATTCAAAAAGAAAATACTATTTGAAAAAAACATTTAATTTTTTTAATTTTATAGTTTTTTATTCCACTCTGTGTTAAAATTATTTAAACACGTATCTGCGAAAAAAATTATATTATACAAAACTAACTTATTAATTATTTTTAATAAAATTGATTAAAAATGCTCATTTAGCAATTAATTGTGACATACCATTTGCTTACATAATGGCAGCACTGAAAATGAAGTAAATTTCAGATCAGTGGGGATGCAGCAAGTGAATTCAATCATTGAAGAAGAGAGAATTAATTTACGGGTGGGAAAAATAAGCAGAAATGAACAAAATCGAATTGTTGAAAAAGATAGAAATTACTTTGAATGATTAAAAATAAAAAAAAAACCTTTCTGAAGGCAAAAAAAAAAAATGAAAAGTACATTAAAATAACAGAGGATCATGTTAAAATAAGTATTTATCAGTAAAATTAATTTACGTGGGAAAAATTAGCAAAAATGAAAAAAAAGAGATCATCCACGATTCGAACTCGCAGAGACACGATCTGCTTTACGGTGTAAATGAGAGAAGCGAAGCGCTACCGACTGTGCTACCGGGACCCGTAGCGAAAGCTGAAAATAGGCAACAATAATGAATGGGAGGACGAAAAAGTAATTTTTTCACTCGCATTTTTTTTTTTTACTCGCCAAAGTTACTGATTTCCCCCTGTTTAAGGCAGAATTTTTTTAGTGTAACCCTTGAGTTAGATTCGGTCGAAGGCGAAACAGGTCAACTGTCTTTGGCGCAAAGCTAATTTTCGACGCCAATGTTTGGCTAAATGTAAAATCGCGTATTTTAAATTATTTTAAAAATCATTACCTTCATTTTAAGGGCATAATTTTTACGTTAATGCTCTCAAACATCACCAACTATTTGCAAAAATAACGTACTTTGAAATAAAAAATGTACAGATTACTACTTTTTAATTTATTTCTCAGAAAAACATAAGTTTACGAAAATCACAATTTTTTTTTTAAATCCGTAATTTTGAAGCAATTTTTTCAATCTTCGTATATGTTACGGATAATATTACTGTACACACGGAAAAAATGTTTTGTGAGATTATCTTCATAAATGACGAAGTTATTCAATGTGAAGTAAAAATTAAGACTACTTTTTAAAAATTCTTTAAAAAAAAAGTTTTGGGAATTTTATTTTTTAAATGAATGGATCTAAAAGAGAAAGGCTTGAAGTTAATTAGTGTAGAATATCGATTTAATAACACGAAAAGTAATTCATACCCAACGATTTAGAAATAATTTTCATAAAAACGCATCAGTTTTAACACTATTTTAAAAAATTCGAAAAAAAAATAGAAAATACCGTTATTTTACAAAAAAAAATTATACCGTGTCGTGGCGAAATAAATGATCTTTCCGATTCTGTAATTATTTTTTGTCTCATTTCGACACCGAAAATTAGATGACAATTTTAATATGGTGGAAAACGTAAGATTACCGCTCGGCCGAAACGGAAGGGAAGTTCCGCCAAGTAAACAACCGGCAGGAGTAAAACAATTAGGCGTTTTAAGGTTTTTAATTAATATTTTTTTAACTAATTACAATATCGGAATATAAATGGGCAATACGGCTTCCCCGGAAAATTCCCCATCTTTTGGTACCTTCCGCGACTTTCTGCGTCGTACGGTTCGTGAGAAGATAGACGCACATACATACATTACATAGATAGATACGTTTGTTTACCTTCGAATTTTAATAGTGTAGATCCCATAGTCTGGATGCAAAGAAGGTCGAAGAACAAATGCGTATTCGCGCACGCGTGCCGGAACAGTCGATATGAAATTATGCTGAGCCATTCAAAAGTACCTATCGAACTTACATTTTTCTTCATGGCGAGAATTACTAATAATAACTTTTAACTTCTACTTAGCTGCAACCATCATTCTTTTAAACAACCCCATGATTTTGCAAGTAGATCGGAAATATTGAAATCGCTGTCACAGAACGGATCTGATATTCTCTTTTGATTTCGATTTTTAGTCTAGTTTCATTTATTTATAAAGCCATATAAAATATTTTAGGTAATGAGAGAGAAAAAGGTGATTTTCAAAATCGGTAATTTCAAGATGCATGGACAGATAAATACTGTTTTATCTATTACAATGATACTGTCACATTCTTACTATGTAGTTGTAAGATTGCTGTGGCAAAAGATTATAACACAAAGCGGCATTATGAAACAAAGCATAACATTTTGCATCTATGAAAGGATATGAACGATCGCAAAACATCGAACTCAAAAAATCTTACATGAACAATTGTGTTAGCATTACCACAGATGGAGCAAAATCAATGATTGGCACGAAAATTGGAATGGTTTCACTGCTAAAAGAATGCCTAGCCCATAGTGGTACAAAACTGTTGCAGCTTCATTGCATTAATTCATCAAGAGAACATCCACTAGATGTGATAAAGAATTAGGGTTTGCAACCTTAATGCAGTGTGTATCTGAAGCAATTAACTTTATTCGTAGTAATGCCCTCAAACATAGGCAATTTAAAGAATTTTTAAAAGATTTTGATGATCTGCCTTCTAATATTCTTTATTACACAGAAGTTAGATGGCTCTCTCAGCCAAGGAGTTGCCCTTAAGTGTTTTATGGAACTATTTGATGAAATTGTTACATTTCTATGCGACTGTGGTAGAAAAACTAGAAGGTTAAAAGAAGCAAGTTTCCAGTGTGATTTGGCTTTTCTCACAGGCCATTTGAATGACTTAAACACAAAATTACAAGGAAAGAATCAATTCATTTTTCAATTGATAAATAACGTAAAGGCATTTAAACAAAAATGTTTATTTCAACACCAGCTGAAAACTAAAAATTTTGCACACTTTCCCTACTGCCAAAAAATGCATGAAAAATTCCCACATATGAAGATGCAGTATGAGAAACAAATTCAAATCTTGCACAATGCATTTGAGGATCGGATTTTGGATTTAAAAAAAGTGCCAAACAAAAATTTTGATGTCTTTTCTACTCCATTTTCTGCTGATATAAATCTAGTGGATGAGAGTATGTACAGAATTCTGATGTTATCAAAAAAAAAAAAAAAAATGCAGCTGCATGTGCCACTTTTTCTTTGGCAGCACTTACATTTGTGAGCAAACTTTCTCACTAATGAGTTTAAACAAATCAAAAATAAGAAATAGAGTAGCAGAGGAGAACCTTTCTTCTTTTCTACATATTACCGCAACAAGACTTAAGACCAACATAAAATCAATTTCTTCAAATATTTAGTCCCATCCATCTCATTAAATTTTACAAATTGTGTTCTCTGTATGATTAGCAAGAAACTTTTCCTCTTATATAATTTAAAGTTTGCCACCTTTTCAGCAGGAATTTTTTTTTGAGTTAAAAGTATTTTAATCATTTTGAAAATGTTTGTGTTTCATCCATTTATCAACTGAATAATGTGTACATGAGTAAAAGAAGTAAAAATAATTGTGATAAATGCATATTGTCATAAAACAGTGTTTTCACGTTTATAATATATTTCTCATCGCGTAATGCTTTGGCCCTTGATAGATCCTATAAAATTTTTTGGCCCCTCATCCTAAAAAGATTGTGCACCTCTGATATAAAGGGTAGTGATTTAGGAGGGGGGGGAAGTCACATTATGCTTTGTGCACTTCATCAAAAATGTGGCAGACAAGCGATACAAATTAAACTGTTGTGAATATAAAGGCAAATGGTATTCATGTTTGAATTATAAAAAAAGAAACTGATTGTTCTTTTAATTGTAGTAATTTATGCCAATTTTTAATAGAATTTAAACCTCCAAAAATGTTTGAGACTCACCCTTCATATTGTATATAAGTTTGAAAAACACAATTTGTTACTGTTTTAATGCAATAATATTAATCATAATATAATCATTTACCTGCATAGTTCCAATTATTATATTCATTTCTTCCATGCAAAGAGATTACATGCTATTCGAACATACGGCCGTATTTTTTCAATAATTTAATGGCAACTGCAGTTTTCCATAATAGGGGTTAAAAACTTTGTTTTTCAACATTGATGGTCACAATAAATGGAAGAAATAAAGAGTTTAATTTATTTGGCATCAAATTGTGGATATGGGTAATTCAAGGTTCTGCTATTTTAAGTTGTAATTTACTGTCAAGTATGATTTGATGTTGAACTTAAACTTTTCTATTAGCAACAAACCTTGAACTTCAGGAGTAAAATTACAAAAATTATTAGTGTAATGAAATTTAAAATTCTAAATCCCCCCCCCCTTCCTTATTCAGAATTCTGTGTGACATTCTTACTTCTACATTAATATCTGTTGAAATGATGAGGAAGCAAGTTTAAAACTAATTGTAATAAATTGCTTGTTTTTCATGGTGACAAATGTAGATTTTAAATTATAATTCAACTGAAATATTGGGGTTTGAAGCCATTGAACAATATTAATTTTCCACAAAGAAAGTCTGGGAAAAAAAAGTGTGAAATAAAGTAAAGTTTAATATTCATAATCAAGTATTTTTTTTTTTTAAAGAAAAGCTTCCCATATTTGTTAACAGGTGTCTGTAAAGATAGGCTTGAAAATAAAGCTATTTAATTTTTTTTAAATAATCAATTAGAATTTATGCAAAGTATTAATAAAAATGAACTACAATCAGCTAAAAATGACAATTATATATAATGATGTATAAAAGACCCATTCTGCTACAGTTTTTCATGAAAAATAACCTTTAACTTTCAATCTTTTGGCTACTGAATCATGTCATGACTGTGAAAAAGTCTACTCTTATTTTATTTAAACAGTTTCATGTTGAGAAGCCAGATCCTCTTACAACACACAAATAATTAATCATTCCTTCTATTTAAAATCAATAGAAGAGGGATGCAATTGAATTGATTTGAAAATCACTCTGAATCCAAATTTGTTACAAGTTAAATCCATACCAGGTGCAATGGTGATATTAATTGCACTTTCTTTTTCTATTAAGAACATCTTCCCTTTTAACTGCATTTAAAAACATTATTAAATGGAAAATGTTAATTATATCCTATAATAGTATAGAATGAATGTGGGAAGTAGACATTTTAAATTAGATAAATTTCATTTTATGTACTTATTTTGATATAATAATCTATTTGAACTTTTAAAAATTACGTTGACATAAATGTGAAAAAAGTGTAACTGTATGATTTCAGGATAATGAAAATAATTTGGCATAAAATCTCAAGAATGAATAAACTCAAAATAGTTTAAATTAATCTTTTATTACATTTGCTTGAGAAATAACAATATAAGAAATTAAATCCATGTGCTTAAAATGAATGTTAACAGTATGGTAAGATTCTTTGGTTAAATTTAAAAATTAAAGCCAACATTTTAGCACTATCTTAAAATATTTCATAACAGCTTGATCTTGGAAGAGTTCAGAGGAGTCAACTTTACTCTCAATACGTCTTAGTATAACATTTACATTACTATTAGCCTTAATAAATTTTACAAAATTAGAATTGAAGATACTTTTCCCAGAGAAGATAATCTTTATACTTTCATAAACATTTCTTTCCTTAAATTTGTGCACCTAACTTGGTAAAAAATCAGTGTATGGAATAAAAACATATATAGAATTAACTTTTATATTTTAAATTGTAAACAATCAAAAATATAGAATTAACTTTTATATTTTAAATTGTAAACAATCAAAAGTTCATTATTTTTTTTAAATATCACACTCGCATGCTAATCTCAGCAAGTCCTCTCAAAAAGATTAATATTGAAAACAAATCAACAACCATAAAATAAAAATATTAAAACTCTCATCCAGTTTTAATTACACTCTATCGCGCAAATGTAGCTATATACAATTTTGGAACAATTCTTTTTTCCTTCTGTGTCTAGAACCTGATTAAGAGTCAAATAAATATGGAACTAAGGCAAGATTGAATAAATACACACTTTGCTATCTGTACAGGATTTGAGAAAATAGCTGAATCTGTCCACTATGTTGGAAATGTACAGGGTGAAGCTATATGACACAAAATAGTCCCCCTTCTTGGACGGGATAGTCACACGCAACCAACATGAAATGCAGTATGTACAAGACCCATTGTCAATTTTGCCTGAGGAAGAAAAATTATATTACTTTTTCATACTACAAACATTTAAGAATTTCACAGAAAAATATTTAATTCATCAACATTACGTAGCTTAATTTTTCTTTAATAGTATCTTCACCAGAAAATTTAACAATACACTTTAGGTAATGTTTTTCATGTACATATACAACTACATTTGTTTAAATATTTTTTCATAACTTAACATAAAGCATTATTAAATTTGTAGAGAAAAAAAAATCATATTACACTGTATTTTCAGAGAATTCTAATTTAAAATGATTTCTATTTGATACACTAAGGTAATTTTCCAAGTTTAGTAATACATTTCAAGAAAAGAATTTAATATTCAAGAATTATTATTGCAATTTCTTGACAATTCTCTCATTTTTGAAACCATGAAACAATTGCCACAGACTTATGTTTTAAGTGTACCATTTTTTTAGAGCCAGTTCCATATAAAAAATTGCATTTTCTTGAGAAAATAATTTGCCATAAATTTTTGTAGAGGTCTGTATATCTAATCCAACCAAGAAACTTGTGAAAAAAAATCAGGAAGAATAATTTACTCATTTATTTATTTTTTGTTATGAATGGAACCAAACTCTTGCAATCAGCCACTCTGAATTTATTCTTTATTTCATAAGACAAGGTTTTAATTTTAGAAACATGAATGGCAAACTTACCAATCATATATTTGTAACATATATGAAAGTAAATGCAGTAATAGGTGCATATTTAACAGCATAATCTTAATAATGATTCGAAATTAATTCAACCAAAAAGATAAAATGAAATCAACAACATTAACTTCAGTTAATTATCAAAAATCAGTTTTTAAACAAAAGCTAGAATTAAATTATTTAGTTCCCATAACAAAACTAAATTAACATATCAATGGTAAGATGTGACAGCTCATTGTGATTGCTTACACTTATTTCACTCCTGGTCAGAGTCGCCATCACTTGAGTATACTTGAGTATGAGATTCTGGGGATGAAGTGTGGATGGTTGGCCGACGCATGAGACCACGATAAAGTGCCAGCCACTCTTCAATCATTTGTGCTACTAGGTAAGGTCGCTTTAAGATCTTCTGCTGTGCTACCAGGATGCCACCCTCAGTCACACAACAGTCAAGCCATTGCTTCATGATCTCTTCCTCTCGCCCTAACTGAAAGAAATAATTTTCTACTCATATATTGTGTCTAATTTCACAAGTAAAACATTTATTGATCTTTACTTTCTGGTAATTGCAAAATTACAGCCCTAAGAAAATAAAAAAATCTGTCTAAACAAGTCAGTGAGGGAATCTGCACTCTTATGAAGAAACAAATCCTTCTATTTTTGATTACATTTTAGTTCATTTTTTAAAAATTACAAGCAAAATTTAATTTTGCAAACTAATGTGACTAACTTTTCACACACAAAAGAAAGCTCAATTGATTTTAATAGTGCCTAAATGCTGAAAGAAAGCATTTTACCTATGCTTTTGGCTAGTTTCAATCCTTGCTATGCCTACAATTATGTTCTACTGTTTAACTGAGTACATGTTCAATTCCTATATGACATGCTGACTGAAAAGGGCAGAGAAAAAGGCACTTATTTTTCTTGAAATAAATTTACAAAAGGATTTATGCAAACTGATATATGTATTAACAGATAATTTTCAATTAAAATGTATATGGCATCCAATGATTTCATCCTTTAACTGAAGAAATTTTATATTAAAGAAACAATATATTGTGTGAATTTGATTAGCCATACCTCTTCTTGAGTTAAGAAATGCACAGGCAGTCTTTGATGATCCATTGTCATTAATGGTAAAAATATCACTCGTAAATCATCCCCAGTGCGTGTATTGGCTCCAGCTCCCAAAGCATCTTCTGCATCAGGCTCCATGGCCACTAAAGCTGTGAAATGACCTCGTGTATAACCAAGCGCTATAGGAGACTTCCAGCAAAAGGTAGGTTCCCATAGCAAAGGCAAATAAATCCCTAAATTTCAAATGAAGAAAATATCATAACTTACAATTTTAAAAAATGAGTTTTTTCAATGAATATGAAAAAATATTATGAAATTTCATTTTGAAGTATATATTATCATTACACATATTTTTAATCAAAAGGCCAAAGAATAAAAATAATTGTCAAGTTGTATTCATGAAAGATTTGAGTTCCTGTTTAAAAAGAATCAATATTTTATATTTATAAGCAAACTTATAAAATATTATAACTTGGAAAAAAAAATCTTGATGTGAACACTACACACTTACATGTAGATATATTATAATACTATCACAAAACATTTAATAAAATAAATGAAGATAATGATCTTGGAGCTTAAAAATGCCTATTTCAATTATAGTATCTTAAAATTTCCCATCTTACTCAATGATAACTTGCATATAAAATGTTTCTCTGAAGAAGATTTGCATTTTGTCAACTACAATGCTTATAATGTAGTTATGCCAAAATGGATGAGAAAGCTAGGTGGTTGATGTATCTTCCTTTTTTTATTTTATGTAGAACAAACATATTAACAAACACAGAACAAATAATCCAAGAATCTTAAATCTTTGAGAACATTTTAGTCTTTGAACATAATGATGCCAACCAGAAGTATATAACTCCTAATCTAATAACTATGCGAGTCCTGGAGGCCTCAGGACCATTATAGATTAAAAAGCCCTCAAAAGAAGTTTAACGTGAATTATTACAAACACACACACATATATATATACATATATTATTTATACCTTTCATAATGTTATAAATATTTTAATAAATGAAAATGATCTAAGTATACACTGAAAGTTTACCTTCAAACCTAGCATAGCCAAGTGCCTCTCCCCTGAAGCTCTTCACATATTTTACTCCATAAACAATGATAGGTCTTCGCAATATATGGGCTAAAGTAAAGACATGCATTTGTTCAAGAGCTGAACCTGGCTGGGAAGCAAGGGACAATAGCATAGCCCAGTCTTCCTGCCACTGGGTTTCGTCCAAAGAGAATTGCAGTAAATTGGCTTGCAAGGTCTCTGCTTCTTTCCAGCGAGGATACAATCTGAAAAATGTAAAAAAAAAGTTTTTCTAACTGGGAAGCACATGAACAATTTTTTTTTTTGTTGACTGTTTGTTCAAATAACACATTTTTGAGTTATAAAGTGCATTTTATAGACTAGAAAGAACAGTATAAGATTTTATTGAATTACGATCTTTAAGCAACATTTCCAAGTAAAATTTCATGAATTTATGAGGAAAATAAAAGCAACAAATAATAATTATAAAGAACAAATATATATTGTTTTACTTACACTGAAGCTGCCTCACATAAGCTCTCTCCTAAAGCCCGTCTCAAGGTGTTATCACGGTCAAAAACTCCCCAAGTCGCTTGAAGAGCAGAATCCAAGAGACAGTCACCTGCACTACGATTCCACAAAGCATACAATCGTGACCCTAACCGTTCAGTAAGTTCAAGACTCCAGTTGATTATTGGAGACTCTTCTTCTAGTTCTGCACAAACAACAACATATGCACATACATTGTAGAATTAAATGAAAAAACTTTCAGATATTATTTGAAAACAGGCATCAAGCATAAGAATTCTGTAGCTACAAAATAAAACTTGGTTGCTATATAGTTTGTTGAGTGAAATGAATCACATTTCAAATTTCTCTGTTAATTTCAATTAAAATATATAGTTCATTTCTGTGTGAGGTGATTTTGATCTCATATACATTGTACAATATGTATTATTTAAAAAATATCCTTAAGTAATAACTTTACCAAGAAAAATTTTATAGACAACCCTTAAAGAATCTTAATATAACTTTTAAAAAATTAAAATAAATAATTAAACCCATCATTTTATCTAATATATGCAATATAATTTTACAAAATTTTATGATTAAAATGCAAAAATAGTGCCAATGAATATATAGAAATAAAAATATTAAGCAACCAAAACTTACTCAATATTTCTAAATACATAAAATAACATGAATACATGTAAGGGCAACAACAAAATTTAAAAAAAATTATGATGCAAGTTACCTTTCTGTGCATCCCGGTCAAGAAGATCATCAAATAATTTTTCCTGAACAATTGGATTGAAGTCTTCAATTTCTACAAAAGTTATGAAAGATAAAATATAATTAAATTAAAAATTCTTTTAAGAAATTACAAAATGTATTTGTTTGCAAACAGAAATATATTACTACTATATCTTATGAGAAACGAAAACATTTATTTAATCATTACCTGCAGGAAGAGAGAAAGTAACACAATCTGTAACAAAATAACAAGGAAACTCTCCTCTTCGTTGTTTTAAAGATGCAGCAATCATGTGACGAATATCTGCGGCTATGGATCGACTTATATCAGCAGGAACTCTTTTTGCTGCTGGCCTTGTCATTTCAGTATGAGATAATAACAATGTTAAGAGATCTTCACGCTGAAAAGTTTTATCATGAGTTTTGCCATTTCTCGTAAAGCAAAATTTTTAAAACACAATTCAAAACAGTAAAAAAAGTTAAAGATATAAATATATTTAACAATAATTTGGCTTGGATTGTAAATGGATTTCAACTTTCACCACAATAAGTCATATGTTCAAGAGATGATGTTCAAATAAAAAGCCCACTATTCAAACTTCAACTAAATATAAAACTAGAGCTGTTATATTTATTACATAAAGCAGTATTTTTTAACTTCATTGACTGTATTGAGCCTTTAATAAATTTATCTCTAATTATACAATGCTAAGCTATATATGAATACAATTAAATAACAATATAATAGATATGAAACCACATTTTGAATTAAGAAATTGCAAGCTTACAAACACCCAAAATGCAACTTAATCTTTAAGTCTGTGTTGTTTCCTGTAGATTTAAGAATGATAGGGACAAAGGGTTGCTTGGTTGGGTGAATAATCTTTTCTCTATGGGAGGAATAGCATTAGGGAATTGGTGATATTCTATCACACTTCTTTCAGGGGGATAGAAAGTCACTATTGGCTAGATAGTTTAAAAATTACAAAGGAGAGATTTTAAAAAAATAAATAAAAATTAAGTAAAAAAAAAAAATGAATACCATGAATTGCATTCACTTTAACCACACATTAATAACTAGCAGTAAAAGAAAAAGCACATTTTTTAAACAATCTAAATACACTCAAGAGCCAAAACATTATGACCACCCCTACATTTTGCAATGAACTCGCCTGGATGACGTGGAAGGCACATGATCAGGTGGAAGCGGTATTTAACTGCTGCTGGAGAGTCTGAAGAATCATTCTTTCACTTGCTTCTGTGTATGATGGGAAAGACTGCGAATCTAAGTGACTTTGATAGGGGGTAGATTGTAATGACTCAAAGGCTCGGAACAAGTATTTCCGAAACTCCACAACTTGTGGGTTGTTAGTACTTATGCAAAGTGGATGAATGACGGTGAAACCAGCAGTAGACGACATACTGTTGGACGTCCACACGCTATCAAAGGAAAAGGTCGTCAGAGACTGTCTCGCATGGTGAAGCAAAACCGGAGCCAGACAGTGGCTCAGCTGACAGCCCAATACAATGCAGGGCCAAGTAGAATAGTATCCAAGCACACTGTTCAGCAAACACTGTATGGGGCTACGCAGCAAACGTCCCATTCGTGTGCCTTTGCTGACCAAGCGTCATTGCCAACTGCGCCTGCACTGGGCCCGGGAACATCGCGACTAGTCCATGGATCAGTGGGAGAGAGTTGCCTGGTCAGATGAATCACGTTTTGTCATTTATCACACCAATGGTCGAGTCAGGATACGCCGCCTTCCAGGCGAACAGTTGCTGCCTCAATGTACAGTAGGTCATACACAGGCCAGTGTTGGCAGTATTATGCTTTGTGGGACGTTCTCTTGGGCGTCTCTGGGACCCATGGTTGTGGTAGAGAAGACCATGAATGCTACAGGGTATCTGAACATCATTGCGGACCAGTTGCACCCTTACATGACCTCTGTTTCTCCAGCTGGAAATGGAATGTTCCAACAGGACAATGCCCGGTGTCACAAGGCTAAAATTGTGTTGGAGTGGTTCGAGGAACATAATGCCAGTTAACGTTCTGGCCGCCTAACTCACCGGATCTCAATCCGATAGAATACATTTGGGATGTCATGGGATGGCAGCTCAGAGTTCAAAGACCACCAATTCGCAATATCTCGGATTTGCGTGACCATTGCTTAAACATCTGGTACAATCTGTCTCCGGCCATCTACCAAGGACTTGTGGCATCAATGCCAAGGTGGGTTGAAGCTGTGTTGCGCGGCAAAGGTGGGCCAACTCTTTATTGACAGGTGGTCATAATGTTTTGGCTCTTGAGTGTAAATAACATTTAAAATATGAAATTTTTATCTTAAGACTCCCATTTGCTAACCCTTTTAAATTTATGAACAATACGTCAATTTTTAAAAAATTTCTACTTTTCTTATTAAAAGTATTTTAATATAGTGCAACCAAAGGAACAAAATAAATAACAAAAAATCCTATAGAATTAATTTTTTTCTCCCATTTTTTTAAATATGTAAATAACTACTTTAATAACTCATTTGCAAGTTTTCAAATCTTAAATTGTTTCTGATCTTTCAGATGCACACAATTCCATTTAAGCAAGTACAATATTCCATATTTGAGAAGGGAAAGCAGAAATTCCATAGGATTAACATTATGTTCAAAAATTCAAAATGGTAAGAAAAAGGAAAGTCTCAAAGCTTAAAATTACAATCTCAAGCAAAAAAAAATTTAAAGGAAAACAAATGATCTCAGTTAATTATTACCTGAAAACGAATAGCTAAATGTACTAAAGTATATCCTGAATCAAATGCAGAAGGTCTCTTTAATAATGCGACTTCATTAGCATTTAGCTGCCTGCCAGGATCACCACCCACAGACAAGTATTCTATCACAGGCTCTGCATCACCATCCACAACACCCATACAAGCATTTAGCCATGTCCAATCCACTTCACGATTATTACGCCTGGTATTCCGCAAACGACACTCTTCAATATAATTGTTGGGAGCTCTGGATAGATCACTAGCACATGCTAAGGGAGTTGATACCTAAAAAAAACTTACAATTAGAAATATGTAAACTTGATTTAAAATCACTAAAATTAGTATCTGAAATTAAGTAACAAAATGTGATTTTGTTGTTAAATATTTTACATTACAATTATGTAATAGGTTTATTGGTGACAGACCTAGCATTACTGAACTTAATACATGTGATGAGAAAATATGATCTGACATTTTATTCTTTTAACATCCGCACTATGTCTAATGAAAAAATTGAACTTTTTTGTTTGAATTATTTGCTATTAAAAACTATCAAAATGCAATAAAAATTGTAATTTTAAGCCATGGTTTAAGAGATGAAAAGAGCATCTCAGCTGGTACTTCAAATTTCAATTATTTAAACAATGCCATGTAAAGACTTACAACTATAATTAATTTAATATACATCATCTTTTATTTTGCATGGTGGGTTTTTGATCAAATAAAAACTTAAACCAGTGCACTGACTTCGAATACAACCAACCACAAAGCTTGTAGCCATGATCAATGAGCTACTGCAAACCTTGAAGACAAGTCCTTATTCTATGCTATGATGTTTGAGATTCAAACCTATGATTAGTCAATCAAAACAATAACATTTATATAATCCATAAGCAGGCAAATAAAAGAAAATGTGTCATGTTTGAATAATATGTATATATGTTACTGTTAAAGTGAATAATTCAGTTATTTCACAGAACAACTAGGTATTTCAAGAAATAACTAGACAGTCAGTTTAAGTATATAATAGATTAAAAATTTCATGCTGTACCTATATTAAATAACTGATGATAGACTGTTAAAGTAAAAAATTAAGAGTTTCAAAGTTATTTTATAAATTAACTGATCATAAATAGCAAAAATCTCTTGAAAAATACATCAATTTTCCCTATTGCAGACGATTAATTAATAAATAATAAGGAAAAAGCAGATGGAAAAATTTATTATTGTTCCTATTGCTAACATTAAACAGAAAGGAAAAAAATGGATATGAAGCAAAAATAGTTATATTTAAATATTATCAATAAAATACAAGCCCCCTGGGAAGAAAAACTGTACCTTCATAAAAACATTGTGTAAACTTTTTCAAATAAAAATGCTAGAGAACATTAATTTAATTTTTATGAAATACCTTTTTATTTTACTTTTCAATATTTATCAGAGCAAAGATTGCTGTGATTACACTGAATTGCATAGAATAATATTTTTGAAACAAGCCCACTTTTTACTATTACAATTTTTTTTATAGCATTTTTTAAATCCTTGTCCAGCACTGCAATTTTGAACTGTTGCAAATAATTGAAATGTTGTGTAATTACTCATAACTTCTTCAGTGGAAATTAATTCTCGGTCACATACACTGAACTGAAATCTAGAGTACAATTGTTTTTATTGTTCAACTATTATTTAAGCGGTTCAAAACTCTCTCTCTGACTAAAGCAGGCTAGTACCGGTTCAAAGAACTTTCGAGTGCTGTATTTTATACTGTAATGATCAAGTAATTGTTACCCTATAGAATACCTACTTAAATTGTAGAATTCAATAATTTTATGTACTTTAACTGACATCAAGTTATTTTATGAAATAATGGATATCGCACTTTAACAGTAACATATATATACACATATAAACAAAACAGCTTTTATTAGTATCAATCAGTGTGATTTCTCATCTGCTACTACTAAGAATTATAAAAAAACTGGATGATTTGCTATATATGCAATACTATATATAAATACGCTTAACAATCCATTAAATATTTTAAAAAATAGAATACTAGTTTTAAGTCAAATTAATACCTTTAGTATTGCTTTCTTAAAAGCAATATTAACACATTCATAAGGTTGTTTAAGCGTTTGGGGGGATTAAATATTTCTCACAGCCAGGAAGCAATGTTAACAAATGTAAACCCTACAGTACTTTAAAAGGTTTGAAGATAGCTTAATTTTTTTAAATATGACTACAAGATATTGCTGCATGTTAATTATTTTGGAATGAATTCAAATTTTTAAGTTATTGATCTTAAGATTGTAAAAATGACATTTTTATTTGATAAATAACAGTTACAGACATGAGTAGTGCTAATTAAGTTTGAATCTATAAACACCAAGAAATAAATTATACTTTTAGATAATGGCTTAGGGATGTGCCAGAAATTTATGAGGGCAAAAAACTCTTTATGTGGCTAATATTTACATTTTTATATTTTGTCTTCAAAGATGTTTCTGGACGAACAACAGACACATACACATCAAGTCTATGTGTTATACTACAGTCTATTATATGACAAGGAAGAAAATACCCTTTAAGAAAAAAAAACTTGAAATAATTGAAGTGACAGTTAAATATAAAGTATGATAATTCATGTATACTGAAGCCTTTAAGTGTAATGTGGATGGCTTTACTATTCCTGCTTAGAAGTATAGAAGGGAGTGAGAACAGATGTAGAAAAAAAGTGCTGATAATCAAAAAAGTATTTGTTAGATCTTAATATCTTTACATTTTTTTAAAAAGTTTATTAATAGTGTTACACAAAATTTGAATTTTATTCTTTTTCCAGTTGAAGGAACATAAAGGTTCTTTTAGACAGGAAGATGGTTTGTAGATAGATACAAAATATTCCTATCAACAATGTTGAGTAAGTAAAGTGACTTTACCAACAAAAATAGGCACTTCAAGACAAATCTATAAGGGTCTAGATCGATTATAAGAGAAGATACCTTTAGAAGACTCTACCATGCAAAAAAGCCTAGATAAAAGCCATTGCAATGCAGAGGAAGTTAGATTGGCAGCAACTGGGTATTTCATTTGTCTCATGGCATATTGTGACAAAAAATTTGTACTGCTATGTTCTTTGTTAATTGTTTCCAGTTAAAAGGAATATAGCATATTTACTAGAAAATATATGAGGGTTGGAACTTTAATAGTGGCAGCTATTTATTTACATGGAATACAAAAGTGATTCATGTCACTATTTTTTACAGTCCTTCAATATAGTCGTCAGCATTGTGTATAACCCATTTCCAAAAATGTGGAGGTCGCAGAACACCTGTTCTGTTAATAGTTCAAATAGACCGGTCTATTGTCACAAGAATCTCTGGAATGGTTTTGAAGCGAATGCCACGAAGTGATTCCTTCATCTTAGGAATTAAGTCAAAGTCACAAGGGCTTAGATCTAGGGAGTATGGTGGATGGTAAAGCCCTCCCCAGTTTCAGAGATTGAACAAATCAGTCACAGTTTGCACTGCATGCGGCCGAGCATTGTCATGCAAAATGAAAGAGACGTTCTGCAGAAAGTGTCGCCGGTTTCCCCCCCCCTCAAAGCTGGTCTGAGATGATGCTCCAAAAATGAGCAGTAATACTGCACATTGATGGTCTGCTATAGGGGAACAATATGCGTTAGGATAACACCATAATAGTCATACAGGAGAATCCCTATAACTTTCCCATTCCTGGTGTTCGGACAAAATTTTGAGCGTCGTTGTGACCCGTAATGAAGCCATTCATTTGATTGGCATTTCATTTCTGGCTAGTATGATCTGATTCAAGTCCCATCCAGCATAAAAAAAAGCTTCTCCACGCTCATAGCACTCCAGGTGGGTTCAAGCATCGTATCATAATTTCTGCATTTCCGTCAAGTGATGTGGAGCCCATTGTGGAAAATTTTTTCTCATGACCAGACGTTTTCAAAATGTGCAGCACAGTTGCAAGTGCAAATCCTTTTTGCTGGGCCTGCTCACGAATCATATGGCGTTGATCACTGTCCATTAGTGTGGCAAAAACACATATTTCTGCTTCGCTGACACTAGAATTACCTGGGCAATACATGTCTGCCCCATTTTGGCATACTTCATTGAAGGCTTTTACCCATCTTGCTACAATTCTGTAAAGAAGTGCAAATTCCCTGAAAGTCTCTTGAAGCCCTAGATAACATTGTCGTGCTGTATGACCTCTGGCACATTCAATTTTTATCCAACTTTATTTTTGAAAACATCCTGACAACACTTACTTTAGACCGCATGCTAATACAAGGATGAATTCTTCACGTCACTCCGTATGAGTGAGATGTAGGAAGGATGAGTCTTTTTGCTGAGAGGTAAGGTAGGTATATAGCTCCTGTGTGGTATACACGGCATTCTTTGGTTTTGTTGCACAGCAGTTTTACAGAAGTGTTGCCACTATTAAAGTTCCAACCCTCATAAGTTTTTTTTTTAAGAACTTACAAATAAGTATGTTAACCAATCCAAATATTTGAAAACTGTTCAACCACATAAGAATATATATCAAAACCTCATAATTATTTTTTTTTAGTCTTGTTCACTTTTATTTAATTTTATGGAAGATTATTTACATACAATTATTCCATTTCTTAACTTGAAAAGTGTTCTGTATCTTAATTTAAAAAATTCAATATTTCAACTTAAATTTGTATCCATGCTTTTTATAAGGGGGGGGGGGAGAAATTTAATGTTGTGAAAAACTTATAGCAAGCAACCAGTGTTTTTTGATTAAACTCTGCCATACATTTTAATGAAGAAAGCACAAATACAAAAGAGTTGAACATGATTCATGCATGCAATTTACCTGTATTTCAGTAGTTTCTGAAGATAAATGATCATTCCTTCGTATTGTTAAGCAATTTACAGGAGAATAAAGGGGTGTTTGTACATCACATCGATTGACCCGCTGTCTAGACCGACTGTCATCATTTTCTGACAGAGTCTGACATGACTGGTCAACTCTTGGCCGAGGAGTGTGGCACAAAACACACTGAAAAAAAAAAGCAATTAGTATAAATTAGGGGAAAAAACATTTTCCTGTAAGAAAGACAGAAGAAGCTGAAAATCACAATGAGGAATTAAAACCTGGTAAAAATAAAAAGGTTTTAATTTTTGAAGATAAATATCCATTAAGTTAGGGACATGAATATTTTGAAGTTGCCAAGAGAAATTTCAAATTTTAAAACATTTTTCAAACAAATGCTAGTAAATAAGAAATGTGCAGTATATCAACATCAGATAAAAGACCCCCCCCCCTTTTTTTTAAAAAGGCACATATTGACTAGTTAAAAAAATCACATTATGTTTTATTTAAAGATTTAAATTATTATATATATATATGCTTGTTTTCATATTGTTTTTATTTCAATTACTTACAAGACTTATGTATATTCATCCTAAAAATATGTATCACATAAATAGAGCCTTGAGAATCAAGACTAGTACGACAAGGTAATTTACATCACTTGTGTTTAAGACTGCCTTCCCATAACATTAAAGAATAGGAACCATATTTGGAATATTTTTTCAGTTAAAAAAGTATTCCAACTTTAATTTATATTCTGGCTTCATTATCTTATACAGAACAATGTATTTTATAACATGATTGACTTTTATCTGTTGACCAATTTTTTTTATGATACAAAATGTGCTTAGCAAATTTTCTCCTATATTGTAATGCTAAATGTAATATTGTAATGCTCTCTTTACATGTTAAAATGAAAAACTAAATATTTATGGAACATCTTGAAATTTTAGAAACACTATACTGTAATGAGATGCAGGAAGTACAATATTGCAAATTTTTATGACAATTGAGACTTTTTTCTGTCTAAAAATGTGCTTCGCATTTAGTTCAGGCCCTTGTACACATGGTGAACACAGCTTTAAGTTAATGAAAAAATACAAAACTCCTATAGATGAATTTTCTTAAGTTTTATTTCAGTTTGAATAGGATACAAATTTTTTACTTTGATAAGTATAAAAAAAGGGAATCCTAATGTTTTCAAATAAAATATTAGTAATGAAACTGATGTTTATGTATTTTTATCTCATGTATATGAAGGTCCTCTTCAAGCGCAGAAGATATAAAGGAGACATTTTATTATGCTCTACATGGATATTGTAATAGATTAAATCAATGTCAGAGCAATATTGATAACAGAAGAATTTTTCAAGATTTAAGAACACAAAAGTAATGACTTACACGAAAATTTACAATAGAGTTACAAGTATAGTTACCAGCCCTATTATGCTCATATTTAGTATTACAAAGTATGAGTACATGAACATATTATTGCAGTTTAAAAAAAAGTACTTATATACTTACATAAAATTATTATTATTAATAATAATAAGCAAACCACTAAAATTCTTCAATGATATTTTTTATTGCAGAAATAAATCAAGCAGTTACTTGAAATTTTGTAAGATGAATAAGCTCATTTTTAGAAAACAAACAAACACACACACTACATTACTGATATAAACCTTTATATAAATGCAGACAACATTATTGTATTTTTCAGCTTCAACAATTAAAGAGACAAACAGATAATTAGACAATCAATAATTGAGAATATTAGCTTAATCTAAATTTTGTATTTATTTTTCAAAAGCTTATATTTTTACAAAACTGCCATTCATTAGCCCATCAAACCTATACAATTCTTCCATAAATTACTTAAAAAAGCAAAGTGTTACTATCCTCAATTAGCAAGAGGAAAAGTGAACAGATTTAAAATCCTGTGACTAATAAACTGGTTTCATATTTCAGATGGATGGAAAACAGATGAATTTTCCTGCTGTCTTATTGGTAAAACTTCCTTTATACAACTAAATATCTATTTAAGTTCTTTATTCTGAAGTGCAGATGTAAAAGAAAAAATTCATATTAACTATTGTTCTGGTATCATTCTTATTGGTTTAGGGTTAAGGAAAATTGAACTTATCAATGGAATAATTAACTTAAAAAAATTCTCATTACATGGAATTTGGATTTCCTCCCCTAAAAATTATGTAAAAAATATTGTCTATATTCTAAATTTCATTCACATTTGATCATTAATCCTGGAAATAATCAGACACCAAATATTCAATCATTCTCTGCGCAAATGTTTCATATTTCTATTTTTTAACATCATACAATAAATGGATTGATAATTTTTATTAATTAACTAATACACAGCCTTTCAAGACAACTTTTTTCAATTTCAAAATTGAATATTTTCAGATCTATATTGGAAAATATTATGTGACATTTTAGATTTAGGGTTAAATGACACAAGAAATCCAATTATTAAAAATCTGATGAATTCTAATTCATGTTTTTGTAATTGAATTTCAAAATTCATTCTATGAAAAAAAAGTTTGTAATGTTTGGTGCAGAAAGTTTAAAGATATACCATTACATTGTTTTTTAAACTGTCAAATGTTGAAATACTCATTTAACATAAAGCAACTCCTTTTTTAACCATAATTCAGGAATTTTCAAGGTAAATTTTTTCAAATTTAAGCTAATTCCAAAGTGAAGTAATAGAAAAATGAGAAAATAATTAAGTCCTATGATAGAAAAATTATTTTTCAGAAGTAAATAAACTATACTAATTTATAAACCAATTAGTATTCCAATTTAGATCACTTAGAGCTGATATCAATTTTGTCCAAATGCAATGATGATTACAAAAATTATTAGACTGCACAAGAAATATATATATAAATAAACTAGAAGTCAAAATTTCAAAAGACGTTCAAGGCTCAGAAAACTGTTTAAATGCAGAATGGAGGGGGGGGGGGAGAACTCCACTGAACAAATGCTGACTAAAAAATATTAGGATTTTAAATGAAATCATTACAAAAAATTTTGAAAAGAATATTTAAAAAATTTATTTGATCTTCAATTAAAGCCAAATGCCTTAAATAAACACAGCAAAATATAATTGCAATACATCTTCTAACTAAACAGTTACTGTTTGAAAAGTTAACTTTTGGAGGCAATACTCTCTCGTCTCCCGAAATTAAGGAACAATGTTTCTTTGAAGAACAACATTAAAAAAAATAGCAGTAACAATAAAATTCATATTTGATATGAATAATGATCAATTAAAAATAGTTAGCACTTTTATTTTAAAGAAATAGATACTTATACAGCAGTGGCAAAAAAATGTGCAAAAATCAAACTTTTGTAACTTTAAATGAATGTTTCATGCATGATTAAAGATCTTCAATAGAGTAAGGAATTACATTGAAAATTGAAAGCCCAGAAACAGTTGTTTACCTGATTTATTAAGATGACAAAAAGGTTGAACTACGGAAAATGGCATCGTCACAAGCCGATATTTTGTCACAGTGTGGTTTAATGAATGTGGGATCAATTAAAATTAGAATTAGAAGATAGTGTTTACAAGACAGTTTTCTAGCTCTTTTGGTTCAAAGCCTTAGCTTGTAGCAGATAATTTTTTTAGCATTAGAAATGAAAATCTCTGCTAAAATGCCTTCACAATGCATTCTCTATGCAAGACAGCCAATTGTGTGTGGATCCCTGAAAAATGACAAATATGTGCCCACTTATGTTGGGCAAGAGAACACATTTCCTGGACCAGATAGCAATGGAGCTTTTGTACTATTCACAGATGAGTCTAGGTTCACTCAGGAGAACAATATAGGGTGTGCACTGATTTGGAGGGAACAAAGCCTCAGATATAACCAATCCAACAATCATGAAAGGTACAGTTACAGAGGTAATGGAAATATGTAGTTTGGAAGATCTGTTTCAGTTTTCACACTGGCTTGCATGTATTCCATAGAAGAACTCTGACTAATGTGATGTATTAGGATGAGATCCTTGACCTGTATGTCTACCTATATGCCACTACTACTGGTAATGAATTTCTTCTGAAGTATGATAATGCAAACAACTTAACCAAACCTTGCTAGTTGAGGACAGTTTTGAGGCTTTCAGTTTGGAGCAAATAAAATGCTGAACTCAATCCCCAGATTTGAATTGGATAGAGAATATTAGGGGCTATCTTGATAGACAGAAAGTAGCTTTAAGTCCTCCTCCTATTTTGTTACCTGAACTACAAGGGTTACACTATCTCTTGTTTTTGCTTTCCATTTTGGTATTTGCCAACTTAATTGGCAGCTTCAAAATTCAATAGGGCCACCTCATTGCAATAAGAAGGGATACATTTTTCATTAGAATCCATTTTTATAATTTTTCCAGATAAAACTGAAATGTACTACTTTTTGAAAGAATCGATTTTTCCGCCAAGAATGATTTGTTGTTGTTATAAATTATGTTTGCGTAAAATTTATGCAAATTTCTATCTTGCATTCAACAGAAAACTGTTTACTGCACATTTCCTTCACATCTTGTTTCTCTGTTAATTCCTTTTCAAATTTAGGCACAAAAACAGGTCATACTTACATTTGGAGGGCAGTGTAGTTTTATATCATTTTTATATTTTTGAATTTACTCATCTAGTACATTTGTTTATTTACTTAAATAATACACTATTTAAAAAAACACACACACACACACAAAAGATTAAATAATTTTTTGTATAAATACCAAATAGTACTTAACATTAATATTGGGTAGGAGTACACCACTATTAAAGATGTTTCCCCCTCCCCCCACAATTTTATTACCTTAATATCTAGTGGCAAATATGCAGAGCTAATTCTATACAACATGTAGGAGCAACTTCCAAGAAATTTGTTTTTTAGAACATAACACCATGTATTCCTTTTAAAAATTATGTATTATAATACAGGAAAGTTAAAAAAGGTTTTTTCACATTAATAAGGTCATGTCAAATTCAGTTTCCAATCATATACAAATTAGATCTTTGTTTAAAAGACAATGCTGTATCATTTGTGACATGAATATTTCCTTCACATAAAATCCCTTTGCATTTCAATTTATTTTTCAAAAATAAATACAAAATTTTAATCAGAATTATTTTGAGTTTCTGTGAAACATAATTCTAGTGAAATAAAATTATATGTTAGTAACAATAAAAAGCGCCTACTTTAATAGATTTGGGCCAATTTTCATAAGTACATGTAGCACAAGTCCATTTGATTGAGCGGCTCCATGACTTATTTCTGTCATTGTAATAATTATCTGAAAGAACACATGCTGTGGTGGAATCTGTTGAAGCATTGTTTGATTGATCATGTAAAGTGTTATTTGTGGATTCTGTCATTGTAGATGGAGGAGGGCTGGGCTTCCGCTTTGTGGCACATTGTGTACACTTGGTAGCACGTGGCCAGTTAAGGTAAGTGCAAGATGAACAAGACCACTTGTTATGAGGATTGGAAGAAGTGCTGCTGCCTTGTGCTGCTGGGGGACTGCAAGGATCAGCAATCAAAGGAGCCATCTGTAAATGAAATCAATACCCCTAATATAATTAAAAACATTATTACACATTTTTCAAAAATTATATTTTTATAGACTATTAACATGTCCATAAAAAATTTACAAAACATTTTTTACATGATACTAATTTGATGAAGTAAGCCAATTCATTACAAGAATCTTTTCAAAAGAAAAACAAAACTTGCTTCCGTCAACAATATTGAAATATCTAACTTTTGTTGAACAGACGATATTGAAAGTATTATGTTCAGATGAGATGTGAATTCTTAATCATTCAACCAACTCAAACTTCGGTTGTCACTACATGATGAAGAAATATATATATTTATATATATAAGCATTAAACAGGCTTTAACAGAAAAGTAGCAATGGAATTATAGTATGTTTATAATACAAAATTTTGATTCAAAAACTAAAACAATGATTTCCTTTTTCAACAAATTAAATTGTGCATTCTCAATGATTTCTGGTTTTAAAGAATCAAACATAAAAATTAAAATTGCAGAGCTGAACATCTAAGAGCTAATATTGAAAGTCACTAAGTGTGAAATGATGACAGTGGTTGTTTTGGGTATACAGCTACAATGAAAGTGTTTTGTTCACATTTACCTTTATACACTATAAAGCAAAAGTAGATTACATTTATGAAATCAGCAAAGGCCAAATTCCATATGCTGATGATTTTGTTCTAATCTGTTACTTAGTCACCCTGTCAAGTATTTCAGAATTAAAAAAATAGAATAAAAAAGAAACAGGATACTACTCAGTTTTCAAATAAAAGCAAAATACATTACCATGTAAATGTCCTGTGATTTGTCTTGCGATATAATATGTGATTGTTTTGGTGAGCGACATATAGTACATTTGATGGACTTTGGCCAGTTCTCGAAGGTACACATACTGCACGTCCATTTTGATTCATCTTGACTCATTGTATCACTTTGTCGGCAATGGTTCACAGATTAAGTGGCCAAAGTAATAATCTTTTGAAAATTGAAATGAAAAAAATTGATGAAAATAAATAATTTCACAAGTTATGCTAAATTAAATTGATTTTTTAAATAAAAAAGCAACTCAGACATAAATTATTAACACCTTTAATTATTTTGCATAAATATGCTAATTAAAAATATATGAGAAGGAAATACATTCATGCACACTCAATACATTTCATAACTTATTTATGCATGAGAAAACAATACAATTATCGCCCAAAATAAATAACAAAAAGTATATTGAAATAAAAACTAATTTAAAGACTGCAGATTTAATTAAGGTAAATAATTATTCTGTTTAATTAGAAATGCTAAAATTTCATTAAATCTCTTTTTTCTGTATTCCACTTTGTCATATACAATTTTCATCCATCGTACTAATAAGTGTACTTCTTTACCTTCAAACCAATCAATTCTATTTAAGAAGAATGTCAAATTTTGCCTACTTCATTTTTATAAATACTCTGATAAATTATTATTAAAAAATTATGTAACCTTTAAATTGTAAATCATAGCCTCTCAAATGCATTATTTACAATAGACATATAAAAAATAAAAATTTCATATCCTATTTTTAAAAAAAAAATTACTCCCCATTAAATATTTATTTTTGACAAACTTTTTTTAAGTAAAATAAATATTGCCCAAAATTTACATCTTAAAAAAAAAAAAAATTGTAAAATTGAGCTGCATTATATGTATTTTGCACACAATTGAAGTTTATCATATTTATAACAATTTAAATTAACTTAATTGAAATCAACCCCCATATAACTGCTAAAATTCATATTTTTTCCAAAATTTTGGAAATTATCATGCCTAAAACAATGTCAATAACAGTTACATATGCTTTTATTTAAATATACATCAACGTACCTCAGAAGAATAAGTTGTCACCTTAACCATACTATAAATAACTTACAGAAGCTAATAATAATGCAAACTTATTATATTATTGAGTCAATTTATACTATTTATTGAGAATTAGGTGCATTTTTTAACACATAATGTGCAATTTTTCACAAGTATCTTTAAAATTGACAATGAAATACTTTGCAACTTTAAGTATTAACTTAAATTTTATTCAATGTTTCTCACTCTTTTTAAAAATTGAACAAGATGTATGTTAAAAAATTATAACACCTGAAAAAATTTACATATTCTGATTTTTTTTAAAAGATAATTATTAAAACTTCAAACATACTTACTTAAGATTCATTATTGCAGATTAAGAACCATATTTATTTACTCTAATAGTCAAGAAATCTGAAAGTAAAAAATTACTGTTTTAGAAAATTTGCACTCACACAAATACATTTTCTAACTAAAAAAAAAATATTACAAATTTAATTTGTCAACACTGAGCAAAGACTTAAAAATTATTTACAAGTTTTCAACCAAATTTAAATTAGGCAAGATATTAAAAAAAGATTTGAATGCCACATTCCCATTTAAACTACATCTAAGTATGGCCTTGAATTAAAATTAAGAATCTTAATGAATATAGAGATTAGTTAATTCCCACTTAACATTTCATCTCCTTTAAATGTTCAAATTTATATTATTGGCAATTTTGTTCACTGTTAAGACAAAATCCTTCTAATGAATACTTAATAATACTTTAATAATTTTATCCAAACCAAACTCCAAAACACATCACTTTTTAAAAACAATTATGAAGTCGAAATTGATTATAATTTGTCCTTTTTATTTCAAACACTTGAAGAACAGTAAGATTTTCATACTTGCAATATAATATACATGTATTTATAGAGTAAACATCAGCCTCTCACTGGGTAAAAAAAATTATTTAATACATGATATAAAATAATATATTTATTCACAATAACTGAAGCATAATGATATTAAACTTTATAAATGTATCAGAAATCAATGAGTAACCTTTAGTAGGAATCTTAAAAATGTACTCAGATTATTTTCAAATGTTATACAGGGTGAGCTCAAAAGATACTCGATTTTAAAAAGCTACTGCACATATTACAATAAGAGACACATATGAATGCAAAGAGAAATATACCAAGTATTTCCCCATCAATGCTCAATAGGGGTTAGCACATTAAAGGTCGATATGATTAAAAATTCAAACATGGTAACAATAAGAGAGAAGTTTTTGCATATTAAGAGTATGCACGAATGTTTTCGATTATTTCAGTGCAACACACATTTAGAAATTGCTATGGAAAAGAGGCACCAACCAACAAAAGCATTCTGCAATGATATTATTAAGTTAAAAAAACAGGTGGCCCATGTAAAAAGAAAAGAGCAGTTGCTGGCCAAGAGTTTGGAAGAAGCAACGGAGAGGGTAAGGCAGAGTTTTGATCGTAATCTAAGGAAATCTATGTGAGTTGTTCCCTATGAACTTGTCCCAGAAAACAATATGGAAAATTTTGTGAAAAAGACTAAATTTCAAGCCATATCATTTGCAATCAACACAACAAGTGACAGAGAAATTGCACAGCATTTTGAACTATTGATAGAGTGAGGCTACAAAATGTATGGAACGAACTGGATTACAGATTGGACGTATGCCGTGTAACAAAAGGGTCACACATCTAACATTTGTAACAGAAAAAAAAAAGGTATATTTCTCTATATATCCATGTGTCACTTATTGCAATATGTGCAGTAGTTTCAATAATATGATTTTGTAAAATTGGATCTATCTTTTGTGCTCACCTTGTATGTTGACTAAAAAAATACAATATGATGGCTGCAATCCTCTATTATATTCATTTACAAGAACTTTCTTATCATGAAATAATAAAATACATCATTCTTCTAAGCAAATAACATAGATAGAAGGATGATTGTTTTTTAATACTCGCATATTTATTACATAGAATGAATATATTGCCTACTAAAATATTTTCTCCATTTAGAAAATGAAAGATCATTTCAAACCTTAAATATTTACTGTACTATATAATTTCCATAGTTAGTTATAACCTCTTGCCAGAGTGTGTAATAGGATTTAAGGATAATCATTTTTGAGCAATAACTTTACAATTACAGATTTTTTACAAAATACAGTGTTGTAAGTGAACTTCTATAAGTGGCCAGGTTTACATGTCTCACTTAATAATAAGATCCCCCCCCCCCGATTAATTTTGATGACCACATGTATATTAATGCCATGATAAAGACAGCCATATATGTCTCAAATAAATATGTGCATGCATGTTGAAACTTGAAAATAGCATTGTCAAACAAAACTTTTCAGTTGATCTAATGCATATATCATTTTTAACATATTTATCAAATTAAGTATACAGTTAAAATTTTTATATATTAAATGTTAAGCACATTCTAAGTAAGTTGAAGGGAATATATCATTTCACATCTTTGACAGCTAAAAATTCCATCTAGGCAAAGGCGCTTCTACAGAGTTCATATGTCTATACAGCACATATCTTCTCATTATAGTTATCAAGTTTAAAAGTTACATAGTTTATTTATCTTTCAATCAGTCAGTTTTTCGTCTAATATTACACAAAACATATTTGTGTGGAACGCATTATATTTATTTAATTTTATAACCTTCGTTGGATGCTATTTATAACCTTGAATTGCTTTTGAAGAGTTTCTTGGGTCAACACTACCTGATCAGAATCATCCATCCAATGAACACTGTAAGAGTCTCTGAGGTAAGTATCCCTCTTGTCATCAAAGTAGCAGGCATAAGAGGATTCTTCAGAATTGGTGGCTGTTGTGGCATACATATTTATGTTTGGCAGAATATTTTTAAACATCGATCCAGATTCGCAAGCTTCAATATAAATTACCATATTTCGGGACATGCCGTTTTCATACATGTAATTTATTGTTCAATTTAAATCCTTTGCAGAAAGACCCCACATTGGGTGCCATTTATGAGATGCACTCAAAAATTACTATGGTGGTTAGCTCAAAAAATTTCTTTAAATAATTGCAAAGTTACAATTACATCAAAACAGTCAATACTATACAAATAACAAGAGGTTTTCGCGTGGACATTGGCATTGGCTTTCTTCACCAAGCTTGCAGTTGACTGATTAAGTGTCCACACTGTCAGGATAGGGCACACTATTGTCAGTTTTTTTGCCATTCATTACAATTTTTTAAAAAATTGAGTTTTTGAAATAAATTTGTTTATTACTAAAGATCTACCTCCTCCTAATTAAAATTAAAACTATGTTAAAATATCAACAATAGCCATCTCTTAATTAAAATAATTTAATTTTTAGAGATTTACATTCTTTTAAATAAAAAAAAAACTTGGAAAAGAATTTCGTAAGGACAACAAATTTGTACTGAATAATGCAATATTTAAAGTTGTTCTACATTTTTCAAAATAAATTTACTAGGTGTTTTTATTCCTTGCCACAACCACACTTTTTATGCCACAACCACGAGTTTGCAACCATGATTACTCAGCTATCACAGCCACTATGGCATGCAACTGGGAATTATCCTATAGGTTAAGGGCATCTCTTCAAAACATGGGGAACACATCAATTACATATAATTGGGCAGCACTGTTGCATATGAACCAAAGGTCACATGCTATCGTATACATAGTCATCCCAAACTATGATTCTACATTCCATAGATGCGGCCAAATTGGACACATAAGTATAAGGCTTTAAACAAACAGAAACATTAACTCGTCTGACAATACAAACCTATGCTATTTGTCACCCTTCTCACAAAAGCCCAGCACTATTGTAAATAGAGTCATTTGTGCTATGGATTCAATGACAGTCTTCTTAAAAGATGCAATAATTGAGAAAGTAACTAAGAACTATTCAATTACAATGAATCTGGTTGATATGCAAACATCAAAACTGTCCTGCTGCAAAATGACAGCAGATATGGCTAATGGGGTCCCATTTCCACTAGAAGGTGGCTATGTAAACCCACTTAAGGTGATGCTACTCAGGACAGCACGCCCACTTTTCAAACTTGCCGCATTTCCTTATTCCAACCATCTAGTGCATTATGGAAGCGTCTAGATGTGTATCAGCCAAGATTTAACATCTAGAATAATCTATCACCACATCCTTCCTAAAATCACCTGGAGTGCCTTTTGTTGGCAATTCCCTGGAATTCAGCTTCGACACACATCCCCCTTGGCAAAAAAAAAAAATAATTCACAATGATTTCTGCAGCAGAAATAATGGTACAGACGTTGCCCATTCTACAGATTCCTTTTTTACATTCTACACAACATATGCCAAAAAGCCGTGCATTTCACAGCCTACATACACCTTGGTATATATATATATATAATATATATATATAAGGTGCATCTTCGCAAAATTTGCATAATTTTCTGGTCACTCTTTCTTAGTGCTACATTTTCAATGCCATATAATATGTCATTTCAATGTCATCCATATAAACTTTTAACAAAAATTGGAGAGATGTGTCAATGGATGCAAAATGTTTAATTTCGACAAGTTTCATTTTCATAAAAAAAATTCCACATTTGATTTGCTGGAATTAATATTACCAGCTGACTATTTTAACTGAACATAATGGTCTGCTAACATACTTCATCGAACTAATCTCCAAATGAATACATTCTACATTTAAAAAAAATATTCTAATTTACTTATCTTTATGTTGTACCCCCACATAAGATGTATATTGCCCCCCTCCCCATGTATTATTACCCACTGCTATGAATATAAATAAACCTATCTACTTTTTATTTTAGATTTTCAAATATTAAATAAATGTTGATCACCAAAATTATCCACCTACACTTTTAAATAACAGGATTTAAAACAGTATTTAAAAAATTCTGGATTTTTATGTATATATCAGAATGAATACAATTACATTCAACTTTTATTTTTAAAAAAATCTTTAGAGAATTGTATAAAAATACAGATTTAATACTATTATTTTCAAGCACTCAAAGTCAGGAGCTTTGAAAATAGCTAGTTTTATGACTCAATTAAAATTTTAAGAAAGTTGTACACTGACATTAATATTGGAATAAAAGAATGTTAAAATTTAACTTCTTAATTTGAAAAATAGCTTACAAGTTAGTTTCATAAATTAGTTTAAGTTTGTAAAACCCCTGAACTGATTTATGATTTTTAATAGGATGTATTTAAAAGAATTAATATATACTCATTTGCTTAAAAGTTTTTGATAAGTAGAATTTTATAAGTTTCATGGTCTTTCAATAACTTCTTAAGCTGTTTATGTATCAAAACCAATATTTACATATCTCCAAAGTTTAATACGTTATTAGTAAAAAAAGTTATTAGTTTGAAAAAAAATTTCAAACTTACAAATTAAAAGAATATAAAGACCAATGAATAATCCAATTCCCGCAACTTTCAAAATGAATCGAAAATTGGAAGGAAAACAACTATAAAATAAAATGCATCAATAAATAATACGAATAGAAAGAATGCTACAAAAATTTAGATTTAATAAATCTACCACGAAAAACAATTCCATCAAAGTGCATTTGAATTAAGCTACTTACTTATAGAAACTCATTAAAAAAGTTAACATTTTAGAGCAGAATCATTTGCAGAATACATATTTCAAAATATTGCTAAAAAGTTATAAGATAAATACTATACTCATGTGAAATCGCACATTCAAAATATACGCATTACTTCACTTTTTACAGGAGGTTCTATTTTTCAATCATTCATATTCTATTTTCAATCATTCATTTCTGTGAGATTAATTTATAATTTATGAATAAATGTTGAAAATAATGAATGTAAATAAACGCAAGTTTAGAAGAAGTTTTTAAAACAAACTTTCACGTCTCTTCAAAACATAAACAAAACAGTTTGAAAATATTAGGCTTATATAAACATAAATATTATTTTACCAGAAGTGTTGCACTTTTAAGACTTGGAATTTTTGATAAATGAAGTGACAGATAAAATAGCTGTTCATGCATCACATTTAATTTTAAGAAAATTATTACAGAAATAAAAGGAAATAATTTCTTAATTGATTGCAAAATTTAGATTATTAAATCCATTTCTTTTCCAAGTCGCACAGCTTACAACTTATCACCTCACTTCCTTCGGAAAAATAAAAACAAAAAAAAATAGTTCAAGAAATTTAAAATAGTAGAGAATTTTTAAAATTGGCTAAAATTACAAATTTAAGGTAGATAGTTTAATTTATAGAATTATTCAGGAATGTTGTAGTTAACAGATATCTTAAATTATATTCTTTTGTTGGAAAATATTTTCAATCAGAGTTCAAAATCCAATTTTTATGAAAGCAAACTTGAGTCTGAAACATATTTTTAATATGTGTGTGAATCAGAGCAACTTTCAAATACAAAAATTTTATAATGTGAAGTACAAATGAATTAAACACTTCATTATCAAAAAAATTATTTTGATATGTTGAATCATATAACGATATGATTAAATGTAATCGTCAGTTTGTTGTAAAAAAAAAAAGAAATACAAATAAAAAAAACTTGTTTTATCCTGGTGAACAAATTTCACGAACATCAGAGTGGCATCTAAATACTGTGGTGTCTTTTTTTTATATCTGTTTTTAATGTTGGTAAACGTCCCGACCTTCAGTTAAAGGTTTCATTTTCATGAACTAGTTTCTGTTTCTTTCTCATTCCCGATATTTTGCATGTCATCGCTATTGTTTCTCTATCGATGGCTTGAATGACGCAATACTGTTTTGATGTCTGCTAAACCATTGACTATAGCTAATTCGCGTTTGTTGAAATTTAAAGCAACAAAAGTTAGAAGCTCTAGAAAAGTGTGTGATGAGAGATTAGCTTGCAGAGGAAACAAACCTTATGCAGTATATTCATGTAAACAATGCGACTCAAATCAATGCGAGGCTTGTGAAGCTTTATTACATGAAGATTTCCGCTTAAAATTGCACGAGCGAGAAATAATTTCGGAGCCATCGTATGAAGAGTTGTGTGAAGGTAATTGTGAAGATCGTAATTTTGCCGACTTAACTTGTAATCAGTGTGAACGCAATTACTGTTTTGTTTGCGACCATATTATCCATTGCCAAACCAATAAAACCCATACAAGGACAAAATTTATCAATCAATCAGACGAATTTCTTTCATGTGATGAGATACCCGACGAATATCTGCCTCTAGTAGAAGGGTTTGATATTTCGACCAACGGAGAAAACTCTGCACATTTGAATCTCAGAGATATGATGTCTTTAAGTAGTTTACCTGATTTGTTTCAAGACCATGAAGTGGAAGCAAAATATAAATATAAGAATAAGCACAAAGATCCTCAGAGCTTTTTACTCATAAATGACAAGGAGCAATTGCAAGTGAGTATTAATTTGACAAAATTTAACAATCATTTTAAAAGTTCATGATGTGTAGAATATTTGTTGTTTACAAACATTGCATATGTATTCTGGAGAGAAAAAAAATAAGAGTCAAATAAAATGATTTCCATCAGCAATTTCAAGACTTATAAAATTTAAAACTTTTTATCTATTTTAAATAAATAATTTTAATTTTTAAACTATAAATTGAGTCTTGCATACATGGAATTTTTAACAATCCAAATTTTTAATTCTAAAATATTTCAGATTTATGTTGAAATTTTAATTAATAACATAAAAAACTTTTCACTCTTTAGAAAAGGAAGAGGGGAGAAAAACTATTTTCATAGGGATTTAAAAATTTTCTTTCTGAAATTAATTTTTAATTTATATTGGTTAGAAAAAATTAAACAAAAAGGCCCTTTTTCTTTGGTTGGATCCTTATGAGTTTTAATCTGAAAGAGTAGTAAACTTTAGTTTATTTTTATTTCAGTGTTTTTGCAAACTTTGAAAGAAATTGGTTTTCATTGTGTTGTGTTTGTTATACAATCTTTTTTTAGAGAACTAAAAAAAAATTTTTTTTTAGCTACCCTGAAATGTTTAACTTATACACAGGGATGTCTTAAGACTCTTTGAGGCCCTGCCTGCTTTTTCTTTAGTAGTATCTTTAAAAGTAGACAGTATACAGCAGTGGCATAACAGCGAACATTTGCCCCCCCCCTTCCCTGAAAAGTCAGGTTTTGGCCCCCAAGTTGGATTTTACCAAGGGTAGATACTTGGCACAGTAGTCAGGGTATACAACATGCATTGTTAAATACTTGTTCAAACGATCATTTGAAACAAATACATGTGCACGACTCAGTTTCAAAAACCTAGGCATAAATGGGTTAGACCAATAACTGTATTTCAGCTAAATGAGGAGAATTATTGTTTATGGTATCTGGCCTAGGCCTAGACATGGATGGAAAACGGTCATCACATAAAAATACAGTTTTACTACTTTTGCCAATTGACATGCAATTTGAAATTCCCTGTTTTTTGGAGAATATGTACCGGAATAATATTTGACCACATTAAAATTATCTGGATAATTAAGACAGAGTCGAGAATGAAACAAGGCCCCCACCGAGAGCTAGGCCCTGGGCCCATGCCTTAAGACGTCCCTGCTTATACAGAAAAATTTAGTTTTTAAAACTAATATCTGTAAATAATGTCAAATTTTATTTCCTGTGTGAAACTGAAAAATAATTTTCACATATTTTAGTTTAAACTGTGTCATCTGATTTTTATGTTGTTTTTCATAACTGAAAATTGCAGTTTAATACTTAATATATGTTTAGTGTTATAATTTTTGTTTATATAGCTTACATCTTTGAAGACATAAACAAGAAAGGTACTTATTTATTATTGCAACCTATCGGCGGTATTATATGAAATGAGGCACCTGGTTGCCAATTCAGTGCGTACGACACTTAGGAAATCGGGGTTGCCAACATGTCAAATAATTAATAGAGTTGGCGGCTGTTGTGATAATATGTAAGTACCAAAAGAAATAGTACTTTTCTTTCCAATGAAACGTGACATTTTTGCTAACTGAATATTTTACATTGTTCAAAATCAAACCTTTATCAATGCTTCATTGTGTTGCAGGTATTTTGGCTGAATTGCAGAATCAGCCATTGGTTGGTGCATTCCCCCCCCCCCTACCAAATTGATAAATGCTCCAAATGTGATTACCTAGCTGTGTAAAATGTTAAAGTTTTTCAACAAGAACAAGTAAATTTCGATTTAAAAAAAAATCTTTGTCTTTTCAAGAAACATTTCTGATTTTTAATAATGAATACGATTAAAAGCATTGAGCAAGTAAACTTATTGGAAGAATTCTGCAATTCAATGTGTAAATCTAAAAAACAGTATTAAATCTTGGGGAATCTTTATTTTTTTCAATTCCTACTATTAGCTCACTCTCCCTTTATTTATCTTGTTCAAATTTTCAATCGGTAATAAAATACATTTTAAAGCACTCAATTGAGCTGAAATTTTATATACAGAATTACTTTGGATGACAATACAGTAATTTAATAATAATTAATAAAAATTAATTGATTAAAACTAATTATTCAAAGGATTACAAATACAGCAACTTTGGCATCATTTTTGGTGACTTAGCAAACATTTTGGCGACGTGTCAAAACTTGAAAAGGGTTTTTCTCACATTTTAAAGCATTAATTTAAGCTGAAAAATTCTATACACCATTGCTTTGGGTAACAATACGATAATTTAATTATAATTAATTCAAATTAATTGACTGAAATTTATTTTTAAAAAAATTACAGATACAGCAATGTTGGCTTCATTTTTAGTGATTTGGGTCAAAACTTAAAAAAAAAAAAAAAAATTCTCACGTTTCAAAGCATTCAGTTGAACTGAAATTTAAAATACATGATTGTTTTGATGACAATATGATACTTTAATGATAATTAATAAAAATTAACTGCCTCTTAAAGTTATGATTCTGTCATATGTATATACATATTTATATTTATTGTTAACTATTTAATAAAAAAGTAATTAAAATAATTTTTTTTTTGTTGATCTGAGTAGGAATTGACTTAAAATTTTTTTTTATGTTACATGTTAACCCTATATTCAAAATCTGAACAAAATTTAAAGAGTGATGTGCTAACTCGGGTGTCAACCTTGTCACTTGACCATAATCCTTTATTATGAAGTTTGTCAACAATAGCTATCATGTTGCTTTGAAGTGCAGTGTTAATAAAACAGTACTTATATATACAAACTATCACAACAATACCAACGTTCAATATAACTCACCAAGTTGGCAACCCTATTTCGTTTATGTTGTATGTGCTGAATTGGCTTCATGTAATTTCGCCAATATAGTTGTGATAATATGCAAGTACCAAACAATTAACCTATCAGCAAAATCCAAACATAATAAATAAAAATTTTGTTGACATTGTTTTTAAAGCACTTTTTTTACTGTTCAGATTGTAATTAATATCGGATTTTGATGCAGTTTGCTGCAAAACATCCCTAACATTAAATATTAATTTTTAAAAATATTTTTCAAAAATTGATTTTTTAATATTTAACGGTGTTATCTCTGCTTAAGATTAAACAGTATTTAAAAATATATATAGACGAACTTATTCTTTACAAAAACAAGTTTTTGTACATTTGTTTTAACGACATGTCAGGGATTAATTTTTTAAGATTTAACAATTTAGTGCAACCTAATTTTTCTGGAAGAAAACATAAAATAAAAGAGAAAAATAAGAAGGAATGCATTTGATAACATCTTAGGACTATAGTTAAACATTTTCTGTGACAAATAAAAATTTAATGGAATCTGCCAAAAGTAGCGAATATTTTACAGTTGATTTGAAAGTACCCTTCTTTTTCCTGTAACTTTTTACGTCATTTTAATGACAATTACTGAGTAAATGATGTTTTATATGTTATAAGTTATAGTTGATTTTATAAGTTAGTGCTTAAAAATAATTTTCATCTTAATATGTACATATGTTTTAAGCTTTCAAAAAAATTTAAAATATTTTATTTTTTACTTATTTAATTATATTAATATTTCTTGTTGAATGATTTGTTTTTATTGCAATATTATTTTTTTTCTCATAGGTGAAAGATGCAGAACAGTTTATTGAAATTTTAGGTTGTGGTAGCAAATTAATGAAAGTTGTATCCATTTTTGGAAACACTGGTGATGGGAAATCATATACTTTAAATCACACTTTCTTTGATGGTAAAGAAATTTTTCAAACATCTGCAGCTCAGGAATCATGCACTGTTGGTGTTTGGGCAGCATACTGTCCTTCCTTGGGCATCATTACAATAGATACAGAAGGATTTTTAGGACAAGCTTCTAATCCGAATAAAAGAGCCAGAATGCTTCTAAAGGTAGGTTCAGGATAATAAAGCTCATAAATATATTTTGGGTACTTACATACTATCGCAATCATGTCAACTTTTAAGAACTCACCAAATTGGCAACCCCAATTTTGCATATGTCTTAGGTGCTGCATTGGCAACCAAGTGCTTCATTTCCTATTTCTCCTCTTGCTGCTATTCTAAGCCTAACCATTTGGTGATATGGCAACCTCGAATACTAAAATGTGAATCTAGGATTTACCAAATTCTTGAATAATCAAATTTAATAATAAAATAAATAATAAAATTATTATAATTATATATTATAAAATAATAATATAAATTTAATAATAAATTTTAAAAGTTATGACATTAAATAACAAAACTTAGTTACTCTTTTTTCTTTTATTGATTGTTATTTATTTATAATTACATATTATTTTTCATGCAGTTTTATTCAGTGTCACTAATATGATTACAATAGTACATTAGTACCATTTTTTGTTCTGCATATAATTTTATAAATGATAATTATATATATACTCGCTTACATCATTTATTCCATCAAAAAAAGATTGGTTTTTTGAAGAAAATTTACTTGGGGTTATAGTCTATGCTATGACATGAAAAGTTTCTCAGTTTCATTTAACTTTTTTTATGATTGAAGTATTATTTAGAAAAAAAGTTGATGATTGAAATAAATCTATGAATAATTATGGACGAAAAGAAAATTTCAGTTAAGTAGTTTTAATGTATTAGACAAATATTGCTTTTATTGTTCTATAATTTATTTATTTCAGTAGTATCAAGAATCTGCACAAATCCTGTATATATACAAGAATGTCCAGAAAACTAAAATAGAATTTTAAAAGAAACTCTACCTGTCAATAATGATTTCTTCTGCAATTTGTACTTCATTAGATGGAAAATACAATAAAATGGCCAACTTATAGAGTAATCTAGATTTAATCTCTCTCTCTCATATACATGTATCTCAGTCAAAATTCACCATGTTAGAAATAATCGTCAATAGAGACAACATCTCATATTTTCAAGAAATTACTGTTACAAATAGACAAAAAAGTTATCAATAGTGTTTATGTTCTCATTAACTTGCAGAGAGCCCAAATGTATATTGTATTTCTGTTTAAATCATTTTTTTTCTTGGTTTAAAAGATATTTTGTTTCCTATTGTTTTTATTTATTTTGTATGGAATAAATAATCCATTCATTGTACATTTCTAAATTTTTAAGTACAAAATATATATCAAATATTTATATATTATAACTACTGAACTCAAATTAATATTTGGACATGTTTTGTGTTTAAGTCTTGTTTGACATTAAGTAAATCAGTTCTGGGTTATTTGTTTATTTAAATACATTGTTTCAAAATTTTATTTTTGACAGGTGTTAGCAATATCAGATATAGTAATCTATCGAACTCGTGCTGAGCGTCTTCATAATGATATGTTCTCATTCCTGGGTGATGCATCGGCTGCTTACACCAAACACTTTTCACAAGAATTAGAAGAAGCATGTACTCGTTGTAATGTAGAAGGACCATTGTCCATTTTGGGCCCAGCGGTTATTATTTTTCATGAAACTCAACATACTGATGTCTTGACCAAAAGTATGTTAGTTAATTTATTTTATATGTTTTTTTGTTATTGGAAATTATTACTTTTTGAATTTCTGTAAATAAAGTTCATTATATTCTTTTCAGTTACAAATTCTAAACTATGTTCATAATTCAGTGTTTGTTAAAATAACGGAAACGATAATTATTAATTGTTAGTCAAGTTAGAAAAATATATATGAAGGTTAAACCAAATGGATTAATGTTCTAATTTTTTGTGTGAAAATATATGCTTTCTTAATTGATTGTAGTAGAAATATGAATACTTATCAAGTATCCATACATTATAAATGCAGTAACTATCTTCTTGGGAAATGAGCAAAAAACACCATCATAAATTTGCCTTTATTGAAAATTATAGTAATTGAGTTGAAACAACCATATATATACCTTTTAAAAATAACATCATCATGACTACCTTTATACTTTTGAAGTAAATATAATATTGAATAAAAATTTTGGAACGTAAATTTGCAAGTTAATTTAGTTTAAGAGAACTTCTCTAAAATAGTAACTGTTATGGGAAAAAAAAGATTCACAAAAGTTAATAATATTTCTCAAATAATTAAAATATTTCTATTTTAATATCTGCATAATAATTTATTATGCACTAAATCCATCTGTCATATTAATAGAAACTAAATAAATCGAGAATGCATATTTGTATGCGAGTATAGTATCATGTCTTGACAGTTTCTTAAGATGACGATTCGGTAAATGATATAAAATGTAGTTTTCTTGTTAAAAAGATAGTTGCTATTTGTGTTTTTAATTTATCATTATAACATTTAAGCTCAATTGATTTTTTAAAAAATTTTATGCACTTTATGCAGCAGGTTTCAGCAAAGAAAGCAAAGCAAAGAGAGAAAGACAGCAAAAATTTTCATAGTTTTTCTTTAAAAAAAAGGAGGGGGGGGGGTGGATTCCTGCATTTTTGCTAATTCAAAAAGTAGAAGTGATTGATACGTGAGAAGGCTGGCTTTAGTGAAATTAAATGGGCTTTAAAAAACATTTATAAAGTATTGTGGATTCATCACACACACACACATATATATACATATAATATTTTTTAATCACATTTGTGTTGTTATTATGAACTCATTTCCTTAGATTCATAACTTAGGTTTCATAAGTTTATTTTTCTTTTAGATGATAGTGTTGATCCCGAATTATATTTGAGGGCAAAATTTCAAGATAATGGATACAAAGTAGATGCTTTCAGTAGCTTGGAGTATATAGGAATTTGTAGTAACTCCGGAACTACTAACTTTGCACAGCTGAGACATAAAATTGAAAAACTAGTCCAAAACTCCACTGTCCGTGTGCCCAGATCTCCAATTGTGATTTATAAGGTTTTGAAGGTAAGTTTCGATATTTGTTGTTTTCATCTATCAATTTGTATAAGAAGGATCTTGTACTTTTCTAATTATTTGGATTAACATTAGTTTAGTTAATTATGATATCTAATAATTAATTTTGGAACTAAGCAACTGGGGACCATCTTTATAATTTTTTTTTATTTATAATTTTTAAAAATTTGGTTTTAATTGTATTTAATAAAGGTCATTCATTATATTAAGTAATAATTTAATATGAAAAATTTCAAATTTATTGCAAAATGTGTGTAAAATTTAAATTTTTTAAAGTTTTTAACACTTTTTGAATCTTTAAGGCTTTTATAAATATGTATATTTTCTTTCAATAGATTTTTTCGAAGTACATTATAATATACTACATAAAATTGTGTATGGGTATTTTTATGCTGCTGCTCATTATTTTATATTAATTTTTTTGTTGTGAAGCATACAAAAAATTTCAAAAAAGCAATAATTTTGATGTTGAAATTTTAAAAAAAAATTACTACATATCTTGGAGCTAATTCCATACACAGTTTTACAAAACATACATTTTAGAACTTATATAAAAAGTTTCACATGCCTACTTCAATTATCAAAAAAGCCTTAGGGTTTTGAATGATAGCATATGATCAAAAATTCAGCATGGAGAAATATTAGTATGAAGTTTTTATTCCATGAATAGCATGATATAATATTCATTGAATAACCTGGAATTTTAATTAGCTTATATATATTTAAAACTGCTTACCATAAGAAATTGCAAAAATGTAGAACTATTAAACTGTATACTGGTATGATGAAGTTTTTTAAAAAGAAGAAATAAAAGATCCAATATTTCATAAAACTTTACCTTAGTAATTATAAAAAAAAATTACACACACCTCAGAGCTAATTCCATGCTCAGTTTTACAACTTAAATAATGCACAACATGTACAAAATATGTTTATGCCTTTATGTTTTTTATTTCTATGATTTGAAAAGCCTTCGCATGTTAAATATTGTACACGAAGGAAAGCAAAATCAAATAACAATTTATAGGTAAAATATATCAATCAAAGAATTGCATCTGTGCATTAGTTCAAATAAATCTAAAAATATTTTAATAATAATTGTGTTGAATTTCTCATACATGGGATATATGTCATTGAAAACAAATAGAAAAAAATGGGAGAGTTTTGCTATTCTTGCAAATTAGATTTTTAATTATCAGAGTTATCAAAATGAGATTTAGTATTTGTGCTTCGGGTGAATCTATTTTGAAGTTTTAATTTCTTTCATAATAATAAATATAATTAACCCTCAAGGGCATAGTAAATAATGCACCCTAAATAAGCACCCTCAATTTTTACTCTTCCAATAAACAATACACAAACTAGAATTTTTGCATGAATTGCACAATTCTTTCTTGAAGTGATTTGTTTCTGCATATGTTAGTGTCATTTGCATGCAGTAGAAAAATAATTAATTCATTTTTTATCAGGAAGTTTTGTTTAGTCTGCTCTCCAGCATCAAAAATTTTTAATAAAAAATAAAAACTTAATGAACATTTACATACAGTACATAATTTTAAAGAATGCAGCTAAAGCTTTGGAATTTTGCAGGCATGTTTATAACAATTCGAGTTATTGTATAAGCCAACAACAACAAAAAGGTATCAATAGTTTGATAGTTATTTGGGTACCATATCAGCTTAATATAACATTATTAGTTAGGTAATCAATTTTTTATCAGAAAATTTGTCTTTCTTCACAAAATTCAAGAATGTAAGAGATCTGTTAAAGAATCTTTTGAATATTATGAAGGGTATTTTTTTATTCAGAGTTCTTTCAATAATTAGTCTGTCAGAAAAACAAATATTCCTTCATTCAAACTGTGGCTACAATAATTGAATTGGTGTAGTCATTATTGTTCATATTGAACCACACATTTTGTGATTTCTTATTCTTTAGAATTGTGGAAGCTACAGCATTTTAAATAAAATGGAGCCTTAAAATCGTTATAGTGGGGAAATTAGGAAAATGAGTGAGCTCTCAGATGCTATCCTCATCATTTGATCATATTTCAACATTATGAGGTTTATCAAGTAACTTTTAATCTAAAATTAATTAAAAATTTAATCAAATATTTTTGTCAAACAATTTTTTAATATTATTATTATTTCACTGTGAAAAGCATCATTCTTTAATATATATGTATAATCAAAATTTCTCTTCAAGAGAGAGATGAATTAACATGATTAATACTTAAAAGAATAGCAAATATATATATATATATATATATTCCTGTTTGTCTAATTAAATTCTTTTTTTTTTTGTTGAAAATTTTATGAATTTATCCAGAAAACATACTATGCTTCTATTTTTTGAAAAAGGGGCTTCATTTGGAAATACAGTGTATGTATAGTAATCAAAGAAATGTTGATAGTATTCTTGAAATAAAACAAAAAAAAATGCCTTTCTTGTGATCTGTTACAATTCTGTACAAGTTTGAAAACTATTGATTTAATATTTTTTCCTTTATTGAAGGAAATAAATTATTTTAACTAAATATTTTTTTTATATGTTTTATGACAGTGATCATAATATAATTCTTTCAGATGTTGTAGTATTGTGATAAAATTGTTTTAAGTAATTTTTATATTGAACAAAAGCATGTTATTTATTTTGAATTGTGAAAAAATTAGCTTCGATTTTTAGATTGCATGGCTGTAGTTGTTTCAACAAATGCATGTTAATATAAATCAATATATTTAGATTGTTATGTATTTAAGTAGTTTTCAGAATATTGTTTTCATGATGACTGAAATAGTAACAGATATGTTGGTTTCATATTATATTCATTGTGTTCATACAGCGGCATACACAGGTTATTTTCATGGAAGGGCTCACATTAAAAAAAAACAAGTAAAAAAGAGAGAGAAGAAGAAGCACTGATGTGTTATTTTTATGCTAAAAATTTTAAATCTCTTGGTGTATGGGAATTTGGACTCCCAACCCCCACCCTTGCCTCCGAGTTCATATAATATGTAATAGCTCTGAACTAAAGTTTCATGGCTGATATAGTTAGTTGAAGGTCATAACCATCTTGATACAATTTCAAAATATCCTTAATTGGAAGCTGACAGATAGGGTTTTTTTTTTTTTTACATTTTAATTTCTGTCTACAAATATATTTTAATTTAATTAATTTTTTTTTATCCTAGTAACTCGCTCTCACCCCCCTTCCTTTCAAAGTACTGCTGTTTTTACATAATGTTGCTTTTTGTTTATAGTTCAATATTTTCTGTTTCTTGAACCATTGTTTCAACATTCAGTTGCAATTATATTTCTTTGGCCTGTTTATGTGTATAAACATGACGATAACTAATCCACGTATGCATGCTCAGTTGTACAAGAAACGATAGCTTGTATAGCTTTCATAAATTTCATTGCAGCTAAACAAAATTCATATGTTCATCAATGACTCAAAATATAATAATGGATTAACAAAAAAAAAATGAATTGATTTTTGTAAAGAATTATCTTGTTACCGATGTCAATTTTTTGACATAAATGATTTTGTAAAATTCTGTTTAAGAGTTAAAAAAAAAAACTTATAGCAAAATAAGTTTCAAAACATTTAATAAAAAATGTTCTCCAAAACATTTTTGAAAGCTTTTTGCACTAAAAAAAGAAAGATTTTCCAATTCTAGGAACATTTTTTAGAAAATTAGAAAAGTTATGTTACAGAAAATATGAATTAGAAATATGAATGATGATTTATGAAATGCTGTCTTTTAATAATAGGTTTAGATCAGGGGAATGATTAATTTTAAACGAAATTTAAATATGGTTTATTGAATAAATTCTCTATCTCTAAATCTATAAAGTATTAACTTCCCATGATGAGAAAATTGTTCTTTAGAATTTAAATAATTAAGTTAATAAAATTAAATAATTAATCTACTATCTTAATTTAGTTCTTGAGTTATTAAAAACTTTACTTACTGCATTGAAAATTTCAAAGGCACTCTAATTCTTTTTATAAGTATCACTTGTGTTCAGGTAGCTTTGCAAATATATTTAACTACTAAATATTTCACTGATTAGTATTTTTTCATCTAGAGAGATAAAAATTCTGTAGGGAAGAAAAACTAATCAGTGAAACCAAAAGAGACAATTCTTGATCATAGTAAACCATATTCGGACTTTAGAATGGGAAAGGAAGCATTAGATGTTTCAGAAATGGTTTCTTTCTTTTTCAAATTTAATTGAAATTAGGAAAAGTTGACAACATCAAATTAAAAATGTAGGAAAGCATCTAGATTTTTCCCTTGTGAACTTTCTTGTTTTTACATTTAAGAAAATTATAAAGAGAACAAAGTAAATCTTAATGATTGCCAAACATATACCTTTCTATCTTTCACAAAATTGTAAGTGGATTTGTTGAATATTGCTACTGTGTAATCCCATTAATACATGTTAGTCAACGTCCATAGTTACTAAGCTGTTATAGTATTACAATAAATTGAGTGATAAGTTCCTACATAGATATGTATTTTTATGTAATTTTCAGTTTGTCATGAAAAATCACTAAGTAATACCTTTTCTTTAAATACTTAATGTCAAATTTGTTGTTTTATAAGTATTTAAAAAAATATTTGTATCATTTTACTGATGAATTCTCTACATGAATGATTTTATTAGTGTTTTCTTTTTTCTTGATCTCATGCTTGACAGATCTTACTTGCTGTGCCTTAATTCAATATCCCTGTTGCTCAAGAGAACTTAGTAATAGTTTTGCTGCTTCAAAGGCCAAAGAATGTGTTATTGGCATCTGTGTTTTATCGACCTCTTCATTATCTGTCATCTCTTTACCTAGAACCTCTTTAGCAATATTTTTCTTTGTTTTAACCCCTCCTCTTTTTTTGATAGTTCTGTTTTCACTATCACTTTTGTCAACATATAAGCAGATAAAGTTAATTCTTATTTTTTTCAATCAACCATGTAGTATAGACTCAAGTAAATTAAATTTCTTAACAATTCCCTGGCTTGCTCCCCTTCAAGTTCTTTCAACAACACTGAAATTTTCTTTGTTCATGTGAACATTTTGTTTATGTTTATTACACTGCTTTGTCATAAGTTTTAATTATTGCAGAAATCACTTTTTACAGAAAAAATCAATAACTCTTAAAATTTAATCAGTACAGAATGGTTGAATCTTAACTAATCTCATGAAATTCTGAAAATAATCTCTTACAAAGGTAAAATAAACCAAACCGGAACATTTCATTTTCTGAAGAATGGTGATTTATAGCATTGTGTGCTAATAAAAAAATTGATCTGAATTCCATGAAAGCGAAAAATATGTCTATAACATCACAAATGATTGCTTATCAAGGAAGCCATAATAAAAACTGCATTTTAAGCAGATTTACCTGTACTAAACCACATGGCCTTGCAGTATATCGCAGACTGTAAAACACCACTTTTGTCACTTCACCATCAAAGACCGTCAGGCATGGGATTGAGGGCTACTTGCAGCCTGTATGGCCATAAAGTACTAAACCACATTTTAACAGGTCTAACTGTAATTAGAAAGTACCTTAAGTTTAACTGTGTCTTCATTCAATTTACTATGGGTAATGTCTTGAGCCTATTCTTTGAAGCATTTGTTTACCTTAGTTGTGATTCTGATTCAGTTTATGAAAGATAATTTCCAGGTAGCAAATAAAATTAAAGCTATTTAAATATAAGTTCATTTGTTATTATTATTATCTAAGATTAAAAGTGAATTCTTTAAAAAAATATTTTTTGTACTTATTCTTTTCATATTTATTAATATTATAAGGTAATAAAACTAAATCTTATTTTGATAATTAACTTAATTTTCTAAAAGAAATTTTTTTTAAAGTAATATATATATATATATATATATTGTTACGAATTTTGTATAAAATACTGTAAATAATTTGGATGTGCAATGCCTTTATATTACTCTATATTTATATATTTCATGTTAAGATTGTAATATTCACAAGCAAGCCGTCCCTTACGTTATAATGGTGATTCATTGGTAACTTGGCAAAATATTGGTGATAGAGCCAAGTTGACAAGTTCGGGACCCTCTGGATTTTTCTAGAAATTAGTAGAGAAATCCACTAATTTCACGATCTGTGACGCGAGCGCATCTTTCCAGAAGTTTTGGCCCCGGATATAAATAGAGATACTCGCCGCAACAGTCAGTCTGATTTCATCCAGTGAGTAGTAAGCATTGTTTTGATTAGCGATTAGTAGATTTGCCTTGAACTTAATCAGCTCGGCTGTGCTTGTGAATAATCATTTACAAACGTGTATTTTAGACACTGTTTATTGTGTCTGAGTGCTGTTGAAGGTGTGAAATCCTTCTGCTATTTATTCTGTGAACTTTGCTGTTGAATCCTGTATTTGTAAGGATTGATTTACTCCAATAAATACACATCGCTCGCAAAGAACTGTCTTGTTGCTTACGACTGCTTTTGCATAAAATCCTCGAACCCCGATCTACGTAACAATATATATATATATATATAATTTAAATGATTTTTTTACTAAAAAATGTAATATGTTATTTTTATCTTATTTTTAGAACTGATTTAATTTATAGGGAACTTACTGTGATTTTTTCATTGGACTTATTGCATACTTCTTTTTTAGTAAACCACTTAACACTCCTGTTTTATTTCTAAATTTTAAACCCCATCTTTTGATAGGCAATTCTTAAACTGAAACGTTTGGATCGTTCTTTGAAGAACTTCTTGTATAAATCTTCTCATGTAAGTTTTATAAAAATTGCATTGCATGTTTTCTGTTTTAACATGCATTTACTGGAGCAAGATTCTGAACTAAATCTTAGTGATGGGAATGAGAATTTTTCATATAATTTTGTAATGTAATGTTTAAAAATTGTTTTTCTTTTTCTGCAAAGGAAAATATTGTTCACTAATGTACATACTTTTAACATTTTACTAAGTATATTAGATTCTCTATTTTAGGTATAGTTTGTGTAAACTTTTCATATAAAAATCACAAGACTAAACAAAAGCATTTTTTTTCATGCAGTTGTAGGAGTTCAGTGATAATTTTCTTGTGAGTGTAACTAAAAATAAGTAAGATAATGTTTTATTTTGTTTCAAAGTATAATTTTTTGTTTGTTATTAGTTGTATTCAAGGAAAAGTTACCTTTAGACTAAAACAATTGCATGAAAAAGATTTTTTTGCTTGTTTTATAATTTCTACAAGCAAAATTTATGTTTTGAGATCATTGTTGTGATTTCTTTAGAGAATCTTGAAAACTTTTAAGCGGAAGTCCTTGTTTTGAAGTTTGAAGTATATAATTCTACATTTTTTTCATGTATCTTTGATAAGTTCTCTTTATTTTAATGTTCTTCCTCTTTTTTTCATATAAAAGATTAATATTATGAAAAACTATAAATTCATTTCATGGAAGAAATTCTGAAATGTTTTAGTAAGAAAGGTTTTTCATACTCAAATGAATGGGTCTGTGTGCATGAACATACATTTATTTGTGATTACATGCATGCTGCTTGCTTTTAAATGTATACTTTGAAATAATCATTACTACATAATGTGATTCAAACTGTGTAATAATGAATTTAATATTGTTCCCCTTCCCAAAGAATTTTCTAAAATAGTTTCTAACTGAAATACCGTTTTACCAGAAGCTTTATTTGTGTAAATTCATATATTCCCAAGCTCATGAAGTTGGAATTTCCAGCGCATTTTCCTTCTAAACAACCTTTTCATAACAACTTTTATTTTATGATATCTGTTTTGAAGGAGAATGGGGAGTGAGCACTTGTATTACTTTTTAGTTACTGTATAATCCAGCATATACTGTACACTTTTAACACAAAAAAATTAGGTCGAAATTTATGGGTGCACATTAGATGCCATATAAAAATGATAGCTTTAAAAATAAAGAAAAAGATGAGCATAAGAAAAAATTAGGCACCAACTTATATCTAAATACTGTTTATTTTAAGGAAAGGACATACTTTAAGAACTTTAAGGGTTGTAGCTCTAAAAGTATACTATTTTTTGCAAAAGCCTGGGATTATACCTCGAATTAATGACTTCAAAACATAAGGTATGCATTTTAGATTTCTTAGAAAAGGGGGGGGGGTTGTTATTCGGCAAATATACCTTAAAATTAAAAGTTAAAGCTTGAAACTATAGGTGCACTTTATACACCACTGTGTGTTATACATCTGATTTTATGGTAGTTGTGAGTGAAGTGTCTGAACATTTCAAGGAATCTTTTTAAGAATAAAAGAAGAGTAAGTTCTTTAAAAATCTAATTATAAAGAGGGGAGGGGGATTTAGAAAGCTTTTTATTACCTCTGTTCAATTTTTAAATAGCTAATTCTGTCAAGTTATTTGCTATTTTTGCTTTTTTAAAAAAGTTTTAAGTGTTAAGATTATTACATTGTTAAAGATTAACCATATATTGATAATTTTTTTCAAAGAAAAAAAATTGCCCTTTTTTATGTTAAAAAATATATTCTATTTTCAATTAAAATATTGTTGAAAACAATACTTATGTATCTTATACATTATAATTGATTTTTGCTTTTTATAATTTTTTTCTCCCTAGAAAAAAAATGTGTTTTATATATTACATTTTTAATTTTTTAAAATTTTGTTATTACTGCTATATATATATATATATTAATTTCTATTATGTTACTTTAAATGTAATTTCTGTATAATTTTATGTCTCATTATATATATTATATATATATATATAGCTTATATTGATGAAAAAATAGTTGAATGTTAGTAATGCAGAGTTTGAAGATTTATTTTTGTTGGTAATAATCAGCATTTGTTTTAAGAACTAAAAAGTTTTCATTTGCATTTTAATTTTGTATTTCTTGCTAATATTTTAAATTTCATATGTTGATAAAATTAAGATAGTTAAAGGTGAGATATATCAGTAGTTAAAACATGTGATATTAGTTTTCCATATTGATTGCTCAGGTAATTTAAGAATAAAAATATAGTTACATGTATAAAATTGAATATTTTTTATGAGTAATTAGTATATTAAGTATCTATACATAAATTAAGCATTATTCGTGAATGAAAGATTTCTTGTAACTAATTATTAAAAAATAGTTTGTATTATGTCTATTTAAGTGACCTTTGATTTTTCAGCATTATTTGAAAATTTTTAATTTTAATTCAATTGTATTTTTGTTATAGAACAGTTTAATTTTCAGTTTTTCTTTTTGTAATTTATTAGGATATCTAGATTATTTGATTGTGGTGTAGGTTTTATCTTAACTACTTAGGAATTCTGTTTTTAGTGAGTGATTGTGTGTAGAATGTTATTGTTCATCTTTTAGTTATAGTTTTTGTTGTTGTTTCTTAATTGTTTGAATATTTTTCTTTTTTCCCCTGTAGGTTTTAAATGAAAAATTTAGTGGAAATATTGATAAAGCAATTCCTAATACCTTTCCTGACCAATATTTTACATGTTCTACACATTGCAAATCTTGCAAGTATGTATATCCACTCGATTTACTCATGTGCATGCAGTGTATTTTTAAGAATTTAGTATTTTATTCTTATAAAATATTTATAATTTAAAAGGTACCATTTTTGTGGTTTTTATGATTAAAAATTTAAAAAATATTTGTTACTTTGAAAGTTTTAGTTATTAAAATATTTTTTTAAGATGCCGTTGTACCAACAGTATGAATCATGAAAAAGATGATGTTCCTCATGTTTCTTCCAACAATTGCATCTACCAGCACCAGTATAATAACAGGATATATTTGTGCAAGGTAATTAACTATAAAAACAAGAAATGCAGGAATTACTGTAGTATTTATTTTTTAGTAATAATATTTTCCTTTTTTTCCCCATTCAGATTTGCTATGAGAGAGGAGAAAAGATAATAGTATCTCCAAAACTTATGGAAGATAATGATTCTTCTTGGTTAGGTTTTGCCAAATATGCTTGGTCTGGGTATGTGTTGAACAAATTTTTTTTTTATCTGCTATAACATTTTTAAATTTTCATTTTCAATATGTTTTAATTATTTATTTTTTTTGCTTAGATATATTCTTGAATGTGCCAAGTGTGGAGTGATCTATAGAAGTCGCCAGTATTGGTATGGAAATCAAGATCCATGGGAGACATGTGTTAGAACAGAAATTTGTCATGTATGGCCTGATGTAAGTTTCATGACCATATTTCATGAATTGTTTTTATGTTAAAAAATTTTTTTAACTTCTAATTTATGTAAAAAAAAAGAATGAAGTTTTTTTTTTTAAATATTGCAATTTTTAGGGGAGTTAAAGTTTTGTGTGTTCATTAGATACGGAATTGAAGAATATCTTAGTGGGAATGAGAAAGTAATATGGTATATAGAAAATAATAATAAAGTTTGAATAAAATAGGTTGCTGGTGGGACTTTTTAGAACCGAACAATAATATGACACACAAAGCTTAAGAAATAGATATTAAAGTATTATGATAAAAAAATTTCACGATTGGCCTAGAAAATTTGAGAAGCAATCTTAAATGTTTTTTATTTGAAGACATTAACAATTGATCTTTCTTTGATAAACTTATAGAAATAACTTTGCGTATTAATTATATGGTGCTATCAGTGGTCTATAGAAACTGGTATTGCTTGTTATCTTTGTTTTCCTATTTCTTTAGTTTTGTTTTAATAAAGTTATTTTTTTTACGTATTGTAGTATTTCTGTGTGTGTTTTTATATATTTTGTTTTTACAATATATTTGTGCTGTTGATTGGGAAAAATTTCTATATTCAAAAGATTTAAGAAAAATGTTTAATCATAAAAATATTTTGAACTGTTCTTTTATTAATGGTTGTTGTTCATATTATCATTTAGGTAATAAAAGTAATGTTAGTTACTTATAATTCAAAGGAAATCACAGTAGCGAAGTGATAGCTGTTACCTTAGTAACTGATGGGTTTTAGGTTCAAGAAGTTATTGCATGCTAAGTATAACCCAGAAGTCATCAATGGTAGTGCAGAAATCAAGGATAAAATACCTAATCATGTGTCATTCTCGTCTAATGATCTTGTTTGAATTGTAAGATTTTAATTTGATGTTTGTGAATAGTGCAAAAAATGTAGTTGTAGCACAATGCTCCTAAGGCAGAATTTTTGAATAATTTCAGAATTTTTGCTTGACCAAATGATTATATTTTCCCCTTTTTATAAGTCAATCTACTATTCCATTTTATGGTTTTTAAAATACATTTTGACTGAAATATGAATGAAATAAATTATTACTAAATCAATCACATAATTAATTCTCATTGATATTTAAAGCTCATTGTAAATTTAAACTTATTTTTGTTACAATGTATTTTTAAATATTCTTTCAGCTTGATGGTTCATTCCTGCCCCTCAGAATACTGCTCAATATATGATAGATAATTTATCAACTGTTTCTGAAATTGTGTCGAGTATAGGAGCCAAACCAACTAAAGCAATTTCTAGTTGGGTTGCAGACCAAATTGCTCCATCATATTGGATTAAGAATTCCAACATAAGTGTATGTGTTATTATTTTTCAAGTACTGATACATCTTAAGTAACCTCTTTAGTTTTATATATAATTTAAATTATAAGATAAATTTTATTTCTTCCTTTTTTGCATTACTTATTTTATTTTTCAATAGTTATATTTAAAAGTTCAAGGAAACAAAATTTACCTATTTTGAATTGATTACAAATGTAGATATCAACACATTTTTTAAAATGAAAATAGTAAAGCTTAATCTTTTATTAATAATTCCCTTATTTTATCAAAAGATTTTTTTTTTTTGTTAAATTAAAAAATAAAACTAACCACAATAACAGAAAACTGTAAAATTCTTTGTTTTAATAAGTATCACCCTGAAATTAAAATGAGAAGCCGATGAATTGGTGACTTAAATATTACAAGTTTGATAAAATACATTTACATTCCAAAAAGGATTGTTCTTAAAATTAAATGTTTCACAATTTGACAAAGGTTTTAAAACTGTAAATTATTCATTCAAGAGATTTAAAATTTTATGGAAAAAAAGAAAGATTTGTTAGATTGGAAAGTATATGTATATATACTATCTTGATTAGTTATCTTGGGCTTTATAACTATTTTGTATATATTTATGGATTATATATATATATATATATGAGATTTTTTTACAATATTTGTCAATACAATTAGTGCATCCCTTCCCCCCTCCCTCCAGATTACCTAACTTAATATTTATTTATTTGTTTTAAAAAATTAATTCATTTATTAAAATAGTTTCTATTCAAAATATTTTGTCAAATTAAAATATTCTGAAAAAGAAATGTGGGAGTGAAAAAGAGATTTTTAATTAACTTAAGTTTTTCCTAAATAATAAGATCAGTAATTGAATATTGAATTTATGGACAAGTTCTACTTTGTAAACAACAACATTGAGTGGAACCCTCACTTACTTCTGGTGTAATGTTAATCTATGGGAAAACATCGAAATTCAACTGAGTTTTTCAAACTTTTAATGCAAGTTTTTGAAACTTTTTTTGCACTACATGGATAGAAGATGATCTGTAGATTTCAGATTCAGGATTTTATAGTATTTATTTCAGTATCTTTTCTAAAATAACCTTGTTAATTTTTTAGCTCAAAGCAATGGAGATTTTGTATTAACCGGAAGAAGAAAAGGGTACTAATGACTGTAGCGCCCCCATAGTAAGCTTTACGGTAGAACTTGTCCATTTGCTGTTTTTTAAACCAAAACTTATTTTGGAATACATTTAACTCAATAATTATTGATACCAAATTTCAGGTACAAAATAAATTTTTTTGTCTCTGAAAACAAGTAATATAATTCTCAAGAAAAAAAGTAGAAAATCAGTTTTTCCTGGTACAATTTTGGAACAATGTTAAATTTGGTAATTTCAGAGATGAAAATTCTATTAATGGTTCACTTATATTTTAAGAAATTATTACTGGTTCCAAGATTATGTTTTTATTTTTAATGTTAACTTTCTAAAATTTATTCTAGTTCTATTTTTTAAAATATTAAACAAGTAATGTTTTAAATATTTTTGTGTAGCATTGTGGTCATTGCTCAAAACGATTTGAAGATTTAGAGACAAAACATCACTGTCGTATTTGTGGGGGTGGCTTTTGTGAAGCCTGTGCTTCAGAATCAAGAGTTGTTCCTACTTGGGGCCCATCACCAGTTCGTGTGTGTAAAAAATGTTTTGAGAATGGTAAGTGGCATTTTATGTTTCTTTTTTTTTGTTTTGTTTATTTTTTTGAATACAATTTTCTTCTTTTTTTCCAACTTTTTCAAAAAAGATTGTGAGAAAGGCTTTGTTGCAGAAAATATCGCAAATGTGCAGAATTTACATAATCCGCCAGAAGTAACTGTTCGTAAAATTGGAGAGGCTGTTCATACTACACTGGGAACTGTGGCTTCTGCTGTAAGCTATCCTATAGGTAAGAAGCCTCTATATTGTTTAAATGTATTATTATAACTGACTCAATATGTTTTTGAAATATATGAACTTTTTTTTAAAAAAAACTGCATCTATATTTTATATATATATATATATATCTACAAATTCTTAATTTGAAAAAAAAATTTTTTTGAAGCTGTATTAAAAATTATTTACAGTGAAAATCTCTTACCACAAAACTGAAGAGATTGAAATATTTTGTCATGTTAAAGAATGTTGGGGCAAAAAAACATATCAACAAAATTAAGTTTATTTCATTTACATAGATATGTATATATGTATGTATTTAAGAAACATCAATGAAACAAAAACATTTTTATTGAATTTTGGGGAAAAAATCTGACATTTTTCTTTGCATTGTCTTTTTTAACATCAAATTGTAAAGAAATTGTTCAATGTAATCCATTTTGTTTTTCGTTTCATCATTGGAATGTATGACTAAATAACTGTATACTTTTCATAATGTTCCTCATATTGGATGACTAGGGAACAAGAGCTGCATTATTCATTTCATTTTCATCATTGGAATCTGCATCAATGATATTTCTTGAACAAAATGTCAGAACTCTAAAATGTCTTTGTCTGCCATTGTTAGGGCTGTACACTCATTGGCATCATCTACAGCAGTGAATTCTTCTGGTGATACAGTGGAAAAGTCCAATTCGGCTGGTGTTTCTTGTATTTTGTTCAGTCTTAAAAGGGAAACCTTTTTGTGTTAAGTGATTTTTGTTTCATGTTGAGAGGAAAAAAATGTATGAAAATACATAGTAGTTTGTCAGGATTGTTGTATCTTTTTTTGTTAACCGATATTTCATCTTAAGCATTTTTACATTAAACATATGTTACTGTATAATAAAATTTATATTAAAACAGTGAAACAAAATTTCAAATAATTATTACAATTTAGAACAGTAGAATATTTCAAGTAGAGGAGGTATATCACATATTTATGATTTTATCCATGAAAACATTGTATTCAGTAAAGTAAAGTGTAACTTGGAGAATTAAAATAATTATATTTCGATAAAAGAAGTTTTACATTTTTTTCTTACAGTATTTGTTTTGGTATTTTCATATCACATACTTTGTATTACATAAGAATGAAAGAAAGTAATATTAAAATATTTTTATTTGTAAGCATTTTGTTCATTCAAATAAATTTAGGATTGTATTACAGAAGATTTTAAAAAATTTATCATTATTTTTTCAAAACCTTTAAAGGATTCATAAAGGACTCTGCTCGCCCTTCCTATTGGGTTCCTGATCATGAATTAATTAATTGTCATGTGTGCAAAGCGGAATTTGGGCCTAAAGTCTCCAAGCATCACTGCCGTTCCTGTGGCGAAGGTGTTTGTCAGGAGTGTTCAAAGTCCAGAAAGCCAGTGCATTCCAGAGGTTGGAATTATCCAGTGCGAGTCTGCAATACATGTGTTAGTAATGAAGAATAAACAGGTCCTCTTTTTTAAATCAATTTTTAAACTATGAAAAATGGTTTTCAGATATGAAATAAAATTGTTCAATGATTGTACATTTGGTACATGTTTTTGATTTGCCTGGGAAGGAAGTAGTTTTTGAAAACACAGTTGCCAAACCCCTATTACCCCATTTTATTGTTACTTATCAAGGTTCTTCTAAAACTGTGAAAAGTTTTGGATTTTTTTATTAAATTTAATTTTGAAAAGTTTAAATCTCTTGTCTTATGATATGTTAGTTATGAAGTAGTAATTTGCTATTTTTAATGGTAAAACTATTAGAATTAAAGATTTTTTAATAGGTATCTAGCATATTTAAAGGTTTATTTTTTAAATTTTAAGTAAAAAATATTTTATTAATGGATCAGTGTGAAAAAAATTTTTCAGTATAAAATATTTTTCAAATGTTCAAAATTCTAATTTTTTTTTTCAAATCTTAATTGCAAATGATGAATTTGTATTGACATATCAGTTACCTTTCAAAATTAATATTTTACAAAGAACAAAAAATTTAAAAAATTAAACTATTTTTATACAGTGAGATGAGCTTTATAAATAATAACTTAAATGTATTTTCTTATAGTGTTGTAGTATAAAAATTAAAACGTTGATGCTTTATCTTTTAACAAATCTATGTTAACTCAAGCACCATTTTATTTGAGGGAAAGTTTATTTATTGTATAAAAAAATACCATCAAATGATCTTGCAATTCTGAGTATACGAATGTTACTTCATGGTATCGAGGATTTTGGGTTTTCATATTTATGTAACCATACCAATCACAAGGTTGCACCTAAAATAGTGCAAGATTAGGTGTGGTAGCCCTGTTATTAGAGTGACAGCAGCCATGTGGCTGAGAACCTACTGATTTGGCCTGAAACTGTGATATTGATTTATGAAATTGTAGCTTATCAAGTGCAGTTGTACCTCAAAGACCATATGTGACGATGTGGATGTGGCCAAGATGTTATTCTTAAATTTGGTCCAGAATTATGAGACCCATTGCCTGAAATTTGCATTGTAGCTTAAATTAGAAACCATTTTTAAATTTTCTGTGTATTTTACGATTTTCCATTTTTTTTTCTTTACAATTAATTGTAAAATGCTTATAATACTCTTAACTTAAAGTATCTGCTCTGTTAAACATTAAAATGTTTGTTAAAATATAATACTGTTTGTATTATATTTATGAAAATAAGCTATTATTTTTATAGTTGGGTCACAAATGGGAATCGTAATAAAAAATTTTAATCAAAATTTTTTTTAAAGGAACCTTGCACTCTCAAAATGGGGTATATGAGCAATAATGCTGTTTCAAAGATAAAGAGATATTTTGTTTGTCGTATGGATGAAAGTTAAACTATTTCATTTCCATTCATATACCAAAAAGACATGATTTTATTTTATATGCGATTATTATTTTAAACTCAGATTAGTTAATTTTTTCCCGAGACTGATAATGTACATTTGTAAATATTTTAAAATTTTAGATGCAGTATTAGCTTTGTACATAACTTTAGATTAGACCCTTTTTAAAATTTCCTTTGAAATAATTTTTTTTTGTTTACAAATTTAGCTTGGACATTAACATTGTATGCTCTACATATTTTAGATCAAGGTTTTTAGAATCCATTGAAATAAAAAGCTGCCATTTATTGTAATTACATCAATTTTTTAAAATCATGTTAGCTTCTTTAACATAAGATTTAAATGGATCACTTTAGAATAAAATAAACTGAAGTTTATAATGCCAATGATCTATGTGAGATGTAAAAAGTTATTAGCTGAGGATGTGATACATGTAAATGACTCTATATAAATGACATCATTTAGGAAAACAGCTTTTGTATTTATAATTCTTTATTAGTTTTACATAATAACTGTCCATACTTACGTATTATACTGTCAACCAATTTTGTGAAATGAAAAGATGACGCCAAATGCCACAGTATGTAGCCATTCCCTTACATGTTCAAGTGCAACATTTAATCCTTTTTATAGGTTATTTCATTCTCACACATTTTGAAATACAATATTCCTAACCGCACATGTCATAAACATTAACCTAGTTTGTTTAAAAAAGGCTACATTTTAGCAGCTAATTCATTTGCAGACATGACAAGTCCCAAAGAGTAGAAGCCATCTTGTTGGTGGCACCATCTAGTGGCGGCTTCCACTTCCAGATCGTGACGTTTGAATTTTATTCAGTTTGATCTTTCATCGGATGCTAAATATTTCCATGATTTAATTTTGTCGAGAGTACGAGATACTCGAGATTGATACTCAAGGGTCTTTTACATGCCACAAAGTCATATGACATGCATACCTATGATTTTCCGCATCCAAAAAATCTGTCGACTCCAGCCGGGATCGAACTTGCAATCTTGGGCTTACGAGGCGGGTACACTAAATCACAGCCGCCAAGTTGAGGTAACCGAGTTTTGAATTTGTAATATTATTATTCTTTCATTTCATTGTGAAAGATGATTAAAATCTGTTGATCTTCCTTCTAGGGAAAAAAATGCAATGGAACTTTTACAAAATTTTGGAATTATTCCATCAAAAAAAGAATGTGTAAACAGGCATAATATGTGTTAGGCGGTGCAACATAAAAGGTTGCTATAAACAAGTTGGAATTCGAAAAGATAATTGACTAGAAGAATCCCAAATGAATTTGGTAACTAAGAGATTCTTTTACATTACTTGCTGACAAAAACATAATAGACTGGAATAATATTATTAAATCTGTGTGCACCGAACCTATTATCCAGAGAAAAGAAAATAATCAGTGGACCTGGAAAAGACATTGCTAATGTTGAAAGTCTCTTTTCAAAAATTAAAAATCAAATCAGAAGAGTGCTGGTGGATATTCAGGGGAGAATTTATCAGGAGGGTAATGAATGCTTCATTGTTCAAGTGCTGAATAGAACAGCTAACTCTTTTTAGGAGAAATTTTGAAAAATATTGTATAAGGGTCCATTATTTTTTTCAGATTCTTGGAAATCACACAAGACAAATAAGCTCAAAGCTGCAAATTTTGAACATTTTAAGAGTTAATCACCATAATCATTTAATTGATCTTAAAACTGGTGCGCACATATTCAAAAAGGTGAAAAGTTGGTTTTACAAAATGGCAAAACAATTGCTGAGCACCATTTAGATTCATATCTGTAGGAATTTATGTTGTGTTATCTACACAAAAAAGACTCTTCAGTCATAATTTTAAATATAATTACAGTATTTGCACCATCTAAATGACGAAATTATTAAATACTTTATTTCAGATGCAAGTTTTTTCTTTTCATTCTAAACCTATGACAATTTGTCTATCAATCAATGTGGAAGAAATGTGCAGAAATTTACTTCTACACTCGCATAGAGACAATACCATCATTTGAGGTCATCTTATGATTTGGCATTGTTTTTTCATTTGACAGAATTGACCGTTGATGTAATACACAAGCACCCAACTGTCTTTTCAGATAAGAGATTCTTGTTTTAAACAATCTACTAATAACATCTTTGATGTGCATGTGATTGTTTTTAATTTGCATTTTGCTGAGGGGTTTATGACTAAGTGGGAAAAAGTACAAATATGCTTTGTATTGCCACTTTTAATACCAAAGATACACTTTGGTTAGTGTAGTAAGTAGTATATGAGGAAAGCTTAATTTTCCAATGTACTAAAAATGTTTACACTTGTGTTTCTTTGCTTAAATCGATGACTAAAAATGATTGAACTAACAGATTTCATCCATTTTTTTTCTGCTTTATTCAAACTTTTAATATTTCTTATTTTTAAATATTAAAAAAATCATTTTTATATCTTTTGTGTTTTAAATTTCTATAATTCAGGTAGTTTTACATTGCATCTCATGATATTTAGAATGCTTTAAAAAAGTTAGTTATTCATTTAGCTTATATGATAATTTATGTGTTTGGAATTTATGGATTTAAATTGAATTTTTTGTGTGTGTTAAATGGCGATAACCTTGTAAATAAATTTATTTTGAGACCCAGAGGACGAAAAACATTTTCAATAATTAATCAAATATAATAGTTTGGTAAATTTGTGTATTCATCAAAGAAATTTTCAAAGGTGCTATATTGCTATTAAAATTTTTTTAGTAAATCAAATGTTTATTATTTCATTATGCATTTTTCAAAAAGGTTTATTTTACATATGTAGAAATTTATACTTAGTATTCTTATGTAATACAAATATTTCTGTATGGTATCAATTGGTTTAATAAACAAAAATCTAAATTATTTTATGTATTGTTTTATAAAATATATTTATTTTTTAATAATTTTTTTTAAAGCCAAAAACCAAAATTAACATTTTTAAACCTTAAAATAAAGTTATTTCTTTTTCAATGTTGGAAAATATTTTAATTGTGAATATATAGTTCTACACACACACAATGCTATATATATATGTATTTTTGTAAGTAACATCATCATTCATTATTGAATAAAAATAGCCACTTTTAATCTTACAAATATTTAGATTAATATGGGAATTAATTTTTAAATTATAATTCCACAGTTTAATAAAATTAAAGCATGTAATTCAATCAGTACTCCAAATTGAATAGATTATTGTAAATAAGAAATGCTGTATATAATACTTAGATACTGAATAAACAATGTGATTAAGCACCTAGTTATATAGTAAAAAATTTATGTTAATCGTTGAGGTACTCAAAGTTAATCTTTTGAAATATAATTTATAATTGCAAAATAAGTATTTTAACCAATTTCTGTTTAAAAAGTATTCTTTTGCATGACTATATTCATTTGTAAAATTCCATGGCATTGGGAAAATTGTACCAAATTAAAATAAATATTACTTTGACTGAAATATATTTTATTGTCTGTATATATGTCATTGAAAATAAAACATAATTATAAAAAAAGATTTTCTGTATGTCACTATGTAAACTGCTGTAAATTTCTCCAAGGTTGATTTTATTTATTTTATATTTGTGTTATAGGACAGTAATTATTATCGCTAGCTACATTAGACTGTTTTCTTGTTATTTATTTTCCAAGTTTAATAGATTTTATCACCTAATCTGTTTATCTATGTGTAGAATAAAAGATTTTTGTCCATGAAAATTGAAAAAAAAATTTGTCTGTTTTTTACAAAAAGTGTTAAACGAATTATAAGTTTTATAAAACATAACTGTATATGAACATGTGAAAATTGAAACTGATTTTGTCTATGTAAATAATTAAATGGTTTGCAACGAAAATGTCTGGTTTATTTGACTGTTTTATTGTTATTAAAATTCATTATGTCACTTATAAATGCATAAGTGTTGGTTAAGGTAATAACTCTTGTAACTTATTTTTAGACCATATACGTAAGATAATGAAAACATTCCTAAAGCAACTTTCAATAAAACTGTTTATAAATTAATACTTCTTAAAATATTAAAAGTCAACTTATTAATATTGCTGTGTTTTGGCTATATTTTTATATCTACAATATAGATGTAATATGTTTTGGATTGTTTGTAATGGAACTTATTCCTGAAAGTATGATATATATAATGTTAAAAAAATGTATTGCACTGTATTTTGAGCTAGTTAATAAACATGCATTTTGAGAATTTTAATTTTGTGAGAATTTATTTTACTTACGTTTGAAAATAATGAATAAAGGAGCTTCTGTTGTCCTAGTAATCTTTATATATTATGATCTACCTTGCTTAATTAAAATAGTAATAAACTCATATCTTTAGTTTCCAAGCTAATATAATTTTTGAACCATATTTGATAATTTCTTTTCAGTTATTTGATAATAACTTATTAAAGCATTTTCTGATACTTTGATAGATTTAAAATTTGATTTGCAAGTATCAGGCAATAAGCTTTCTGTTTAAAAAAATTGTAAAGTATTATACCGTTGATCAATTCCATCAAATCAAAAGACATCGTCAAATACTGCAATATTTAGTTGATAAATGGAAGTCTTGCCCTCACACATTCGAACACAATTAGTGATATTTTTTCGTTTGGGAAAATTGGTTGACGATATATTTTGTAAATACCAAAGTAAAGACGTGGTTTCTCCTGATGAGTCATTAAAAGCAGATGTTGTTGTTGTGTCCTCCCCGAAGCGAAGGAATGAAAGTTGCCAGGGCCTGTGAGACAGGTTGGACTTCTTAACGATACGTGGCGACACCACCTATCCACCTCCACAATTTAGGCATGGAACTGGAGGGGAGGGAAATATTCTCCAGCCCCCTGCACTCGTGGTTTCTACTATGACGCCCACATGACTTTCGGACCCACTGATTTGGTGATACCCACTCTGTGGTAGTTGGTGGCATCGAACATTGAACCCACAGCCCCATTAAAAACAGATAATTTCTTAGTATGTTAAGTGATGGCTCAAAGACACGCACATAGCTAACAAAGTTTTATTATGTTTATTTTCTACACAGTAAACATTTTTAATAATAAAAAAAAGACCATAGAGTTTAAATCTTTGAACTATAATTTTTTTAATGTTTTATCCATATAACATCTCAATGTTCAATGAGAAAATTTGGAAAAGGAGAAGTAAAAGTTAATACAGTAAGAATATAATGTGTGCATCATTGAATATTAATTTAAGAATAGTTCCAATAAATGCATAAAGCAGTGATTCTCAACCTTTTTTCTATTGCAGTGCACTTTTAACAATTTCAAAATTTAGTGGCCCACTAACAATTAAATAAGTTTAAAAGAATTTTACTTATCTGTCATACACTATGTAAAATAGTTTATGATAAGGATTTGCATTGTTAAGTAAAATAGTATGCATGAAAAAGAGAAAATGTTTATAAGAGTAATTAACTATAAGAATACATTTATTGTGAAATTTGAGCGTAGTAATTTTTGATGATTCAATTTATAATTTGTCGTAAAAATGATAATGCCACTCTCATTTCGTCATCTATGTTTAAAAGTCTTTTTTCCATTTTTATATTTGTTAATGCTGAAAATCCGAATTCATGCAAATAAGATGTAAAAATATTTTAAAGTTTTTTTTTCTTGGCTATTATGAGATAATCACTTCAATTTTTATCCAAAATGACTTAATTGACTCTTCCAAAAGTTATGAAATTAAACCTGTATTATTACAGAGCGAAGTTAGTTCGTCCTCTTCATTCTAAGTTAATTCATTTACAGATATATCCGTTATCCCAAATTAATTACGAACCCAATCAATTTTTTTATATCCAAATTTGGGAAATAATGTTAAGTATAAATAAGAATTTTAAAAAAAATTTGTGGAACACTTCAAGAATTTGGCGGTACATAAAAGTGCCACAGTGCAGTGGCTGAGAATCACTGGCATAAAATTTGATAAAGAAATGCAGAATCCAGAGAGCAAAGAAAAAAAAATAACAATTAGTATAATACAAGTAGGTACTCAAAAATGTTAATTTTTGCTGTTGTAGTTGTATTGATTGCTTCCAATTGACTGTTTCTGCATGATACAAAGATTTGTTAAACACCGTCAGAATGCTTCATAATTTTGTACCACAATCAAATAATAAGGTCTACATCAGAGCTGGCACCACATTCACTATTATGCTATGACTTTATTTTTGATTATATCATTTCTGTGAATTTCTCTTGGCATGTATTAATACTACTACAAATATTCTATGCAAGAGTCAATAGTTCACTAATATACAGTTTATATTTGAATCAGGGCCGTGGGTAGCCTAGTTCATCGGACGCCAGATCGGAAGGCCTGGGTTCGATGCCACCAAATACTCGCCGAGTACAAACGGAAAACGTGCTCGTTAAGTCTGTTGATCCGAATGGTGTCGCCATCTATCGTGAGCAAAATCGTGCTGTCACCTTCTTGGGCTCAAAGCTTAGGCTATTGACAGACGTATCTCTAGCCCGTTGCCATGATGAATTTCGTGGGCCTCGATCTGAATACGTCAGATAGGTGGCATAAACAACAACAGCATATTTGAATCAACGAACGGTTGCACGATTCCAGTGTTGAGTACCTAAACTGCAAAATATCATATTATGACAGTACACTACTTTTATAAGTTATGAAGCACTAAAATAGCATAATAATTTTTTTCCCATGAGGATATGGTCTGAATTACCATTGTTCTTAAAGACTGGCTGTTAATTCTTAATGCAAGTCTGCAGAACGGAGACAGTGTTTCAACTTCATAGTCTCTGTTATTATGATGCAAAATACAAGGAAAGCATTTTAATTTTAAGGATACTTGTAAAGTACTTAAAATTCTATTTTAACTATCTATAATGTTTTTCAAATCATGTTTTACTTTTGTAAATGCTTAAACGTTGTGTTTCGAGAAAACAATGAAAGGATTGCATGTAAATTGCTAGTTTCTTTTGGAAAATCGTTACGTTTATCATTCGTTATGTATACAACATATCGTATATTCCGGTGTTTAACGCGCGTCGATATATATATATGTTTTTTCTTCAAGTGGGCTGCAGCTAAGCTTTCGCAGGTATGGCAAGTCCCCAAATTTGAGAGCCATTTCATTGGTAGCACCATCTGGTGGAGGCACTCGCTACCAAATTTTTGACGTTTGAATTCCTTCAATTCTAGCTCTCGTCGGATGCTAAATATTGCTATGATTTAATTTTGCGGAGAGCACCCGAGACAAATTAATACTCAAGAGATATTTTACATGCCACCTAATCATATGTTATACGCCCCTACGATTGTCGCATCCAGGAAATCTATCGACTCTAGCCGGGATTGAACCCGCAACCTTAGGCTTACGAGGCGGAGGGGGTTTGGCACGCTATCTCTAAGCCACCTTAGCCGACCTCGCACCTATAATTTCAGAGTGCTTTTTTCAACTCTGTTATATTCACCGTATAACGCACATTCTCTTTTCTTTCTTTTTTTTAACCAAGAAACCTGAAATATGCATGTGCAATGCTTTTGCCTCTTTTGGAGTCATTTATTCGAAGTATTGTACTAGGCTTTTGTGTGTGAACTTTAGTATACTTCTAGAATTAAAAACTAACCGAAGAGGACTTAGAAAGTATGCGGATGTTAGATTTGGTGGTGGTGGTGGTGGGGGGGGGAAACATTTACAAAAGTGGCCTAATGCATTATATCAGTCTACTAGAAATAATGTGAGATGACAATAAAAACATAAAATGAAACTAAATCTGACATATTCAAAACTCATTTAGAAATGTATATCTGACAATCTAAATGTTTATTTATGGATCGGAGTAATGGAGAAAATAGAATTTGTGATGATGTGCCTGAAGATGTATTGGAAGACGAACTTTTCATTTTATCTTGTAATGAAAGTTCATAAGGTCTGTCATTTCTTTTACATAGAGTAAAACATATGTAGAAATGTATCATTTCTTTTAAATAGAAATCATATGTGTATCATTTCTTTTAAATAGAGTAAAATATATGTATTAGGTATAAGAGAGAAAGTTCTGTCGTTTTTGAGTACATGCACTATTATGTGTTGGCGATCCTTAACAAGAATTTTGATCCAACTGAAACTGGTTTAAACTAGTAGATTAATGTACTATTGATAATTTATACATTTTTTTTTTCTTTAACATTTTAGCTAGTTTTATTAAAATTGTCAAAACACATGAGTGAAGAAAAAGATAAGCTTAAGACATTATATGTTGTTAAAGTTCCTGAAAGAGAATAACACGATGGAGGCAAAAAGAAACTTATGTGGCATGTTTGAAGTAGAAGCAGTAACAGCTCGAACATGCCAAAAAGGGCTTGCGAAATTTCGCTTGGGTGATCTTTCTTTGAAAAATGAACCCTGAGCAGGATAACCATCAGATATCAGTAACGAACTGCTACGAAAAATGATCAGGACAAATCCCACGTTACCTTTCACAGAAATGGGAAGGCTTGATTTTGTGTCCAAACTCTCTGTTTGGGTGCCACGCGAATGAAGCGAAACAAAATTTAATGGACAGAATTTCGATACGTTTTTCAAATCTTGCATGTCTATTGCACAGATTGCCAGAACAGTCATCTGGGCCCATGGTACTGTCTGATATGGTCCTGTCATGAATATGACATTATCATCATCTTGCTTGTCACAAGATGGAACCATTTTTGGACCACTTGGTGACTGGAGATGAAAAGTGGAAAGTATACAAACACGTGGTTAGAAAATATTTTTACAGAGGGGAGGCACAATCACCCACATCCAAAGATGGCGTGCATCAGAAGAAGGTTATGTTGTGTTGCTGGTGTCACAGCAAGGGTATAGTGCACTATGAGTTACTGAAAGAATATTGCCATGATTCGTAAACATTTCAACGAATGAATGGTCCAGGGGTACAGCCGCCGCCAGTGGAACTGTTGGTCTCAGGTTCAAAACCTACCGACTGCTACTCCCCAGTTTTTTAATTTGATTTAAATAGACTCTCTTGAATTTTTCACAGAGTTGCAGCGTATGCAAATTTATGTCAATTAAGGTGCTTCTAGAATATTCTAGATGTCACCACTGTATCTTATATAAGCTGTTTCCCTCGACCTGGGGGTCAGTTCGTCTGGTGTACGATCAAATAGATCACGCCTACCTTCTTGCATTCAATAAATTCTTAATGCCTATATTCAACCATTGTATTGCTACCTGTTCTACTCCAAGAATCTTCGTGACAATATGATATGGTCGTTCCTGTTCGCAACTTGATGTTTTGAATAAAGAATTGAATGTCAAAATGTCTATCTTTGGCCAACAGAAAGGGTGTGATCCTTCATCACGACATCGCTAGACTACGCGTAGCAAGGAACACCGCATAAAAATTGCAGAGTTGAGTTAGGAAACTTTACCTCAGCCAACATATGTCGTGACTCAGTCCTATTTTGGACCGAGCTCACACTGCCCGACGCGTCTCTAAGTGTGGGAGGAAACATATAATCACCAACAAAAGCCATAGTAACAATTATTTATTCAGGACTGACAACACATAAACAATCACAAGTTTAATTATAAAGGGAACCTAGGAGTGACTTCCTTTCCTAATACAAAAATAACTTATTTTTGAGATTGTGCATAATTCTCTGTTTTATGAATTTTTTAGTCTGCTTATGGGATCCATTAGCACAGAGTAGTAATTACTTAACAATTCGATTAAAATTTTCCATTTTATTCCATTACATTAAAACTGTTTAAATGTAATTTTATAGCAAATACATGAAGAAAAATTACATTTTCAAAACATTCTCTTTTCATGGAAAATACTTCTATGTAATATTTTTTCTATGTATATATAGTTAGGATTTTTCTTTACAGAGCCTGAATTAAGATTTTTGAAACATTCACATTATTTTTAGAGTTACTATTGAAATAACAACCAGACTTCTTCATGAAAATTCGCTACTTTATTAATATAAGTCCACTTCTAAATTATATCTTCTAAAAAGTCCAGTTGAGGTAGGGATTCTTGGGAGCTTCCCAAATCGAATAACAAAAACTAAACTTTCGTAATATCAAGAATTATTTTGAAGATTGTCGAATTTTAGATATCCATAATAATAATGTTTACGATAAATTTTACATCTCGCCATATTGACATCAATAGGAGTATTGTAAAGTTTTCATATGCAAGAGTATATTTTTTAATTCTTGATTATTTTAGGGCCCCGGTGCATAGCATCCATTGACGATACCACTCCCTGCACCAGCTTTCAGTCTGGTTGAAATGACAATTCTACAAATATTTCACTCACTAAGAAAGTATACACCCCACAATAACCCCCTTTCAGTCCCAAAATAGATTCCAATCGCCTCCCCCTGAAATCAACAGCTATCCTGTTCATGTGTCCCCCCCCCCTCGTCAACCTTATCTCAAGGTCACTTGACCGTTTCATCTTGGTTAACAAATTGTCAGAACTTCTCTTTCATTCCGACGAAGAGGGTCCCCTCCCTAACAATGACGTATAGTCTAGGGTTACTTTAATTCTCTTACCCCCTCCCCCTTTCATATAAAAAAGCAGAATTAGTATTTCTGAAGTGATTAAAATTATTATTCATGTAGCAAAATATTCTTTTTCGTAAAATAAAGTATTATTAATGTGTATTTAAGCAGTTTATGCTCAATTTTCTTCTAAAGTAATGTTTTAAAAGTTTTGTACGGTAGATTGCATACACTTGGCGCCATCTGCAGTCATTACAATAAAGCTTGCCAAACATGGCGTCCGAGCATTTTGGAAGCAAAGATATATGTATTTTTCGTAATTTTTAAAATTTTCTAGACTATTTCTGACATTTTTACATTTCATGGTGGATTTATATGAGTAATTTACGTTCTCAACAAAAGTTTCACATCCAAATAATGTTATTTCATTAAATTAAAGTACCCTGACCTTTTCAGTACATTTAGAAGTCCACCTTA